>JALJCO010010061.1:0-210629 GCA_023101725.1 Atherinomorus stipes | reverse complement strand
GTGATGGAGAAACTGAAGCTTTCCGAACCACTGAATCAATATGAAGCAATTGTCTTCAAATGGTTCTGTGTTATGAAGCATTCAACACAATACAATATAGTGACATCTGCTGGTCAACTTTTAACATAGCAGCAGCCAGCTGCATGGATTGATGAGGAGCAATGTGTCATGAAACAGTAACAATTACTTGTAACATGTTTTATGTTCATTTTCAAATCTGGCTGCATTATGAAAGATTTTCATAGCTGTGTCATAGCTTGAGCTCCAGCTGAAAATATTTCATACAACAGATAGTGTTGTTTTAGAAAGATCCCCCCCCCCCCCTTTAAAAAAAATACTTTTGAGATTCTTGTGGGAGTCATGCATTTTTTATTTAAGAACAAGATCATTTCAGCAGTCGTCGGCTTCAATCGGTTCCTCTTTTTTGTTACTACCTCTCCAGCTTTGGAGAAGACCCTCTCACGTGGCACAGAAGTAGCTGGCATATGCAAGTATCTCTTGGCAAGTTTGTAAAGATTGGGATAGACAGTTGCCCTTGCTTTCCAGTAACTTGAGGGTCTTCTCCTCTGGAGAGGTAGGGCTCAGCAAGTAGCGCTGAACCTCCACTGTTGCGTTGGCTGTTTCACTCTGACCTCTCTGAGTTGCACCTGCAGGAAATAGGAACAAAAGGTTGGTTAAACATACATATTAATATTTGTGTTATAGATTCTTATTTTCCACATAAAATATTGCAACCAACCGACTCTGCTGTCCAGAAGCTCCCACAGGTTGTCAGAGTCTGTGCCTTGTGCCTGAACTGAAGTGAGCTGTGAAAAAGAAAAGAGGTAATAAGTGATGTCATTACAAATACTTTGATTGTAAGACAAAGCTATTACCTGTGATGTAGATGGTGTGACATGCTCTGATCTGATGCTTCCAGCACATTCTGCTGTAGTTCTTGAGACCGCCTCTTGAGCACTGGTTTGGTTTCCAAAAACCAATGTTTTGAATCGTGGGTCCAGGACAGTTGCCATTGCCAGGACCCGGATGTTTTCCACACTGCACCTTACTGCTAGGAGTTGCAGCAGATTTTGGCTCAGTAGTTTTGAGCAATCATGTACCAGAGAAGGGGACCTGGCTGCTATCTTATGTTGAATCATTCTAATAATGGGAATTACTTTAGATGCAGACACCTTCTTCTCTCCTGACAGCTCAGTTGTGGCAACTGCTAATGGTCCCAGAACCTCAACACACTCAGCCACTGTCTCATATTCCACAAAGCTGAGTGACACCACATCTGTTGTCAAAGATGCCAGTGCTGCTCCTACTGGCTCTCGCTGCTCATGGAGACGTTGCAACATGTAAAAGTAGAGTTCCATCTGGTATCAACCTCTTGAATAAGTTTGTGTGGAGGTTTCTCCAGCTGTACCTGCACTTCTGTGAGTTTTTCCTTGGCCCTTGTGCTACTTTTGAAGAAAGAGACTATTTTTCTTGCTATTGTTCGTATATCTGTCAGTTCAGGGGTCAAATCAAGTGCCTTTTTCACCACTAAATTCAAACTATGGGCAAAACAAGGTACATTACGTACTTTGAGTAACTTCGCACAAGCCACCATATTTGCTGCATTGTCTGTGATGAGACAGTGGATCTTGTCCTTGAGGCCCCATTCAGCAATCAACTGTTCCTTGGCGTCCTTCAGGTGTTCAGCTGTGTGGGACTGAGGAAAATGTGATACACCCAACAGAACAGATGCCAGTTGAAATTCATCATTCACGTAATGACATGTGACCCCAAGGAATGAATCCATGTTCACTGATGTCCACATATCTGCTGTCAAGCTGACTGCCATAGTCTTTGCTAGCTCAGCAATAGCCGTTTGTTTGGCCTCTTTATATTTTGTTTCCACCATCTTCCTCAAGGCTTGTCTTGTAGGCAGGACATAAGTGGGGTCAAGCTTGTTCACAAAGGCTCTAAAGCCTTTATCCTCCACCACCGAAAATGGTTGGCAGTCCTGGACAATCATGTCTACTAAGGCCTCATCCAGTTCAGCTTGTCGCCCTTTAAACAAGAAAATGTGTATAAGCCAACAAGTATTAATATTGTTTTTATAATATTTTTGAATTGTAAAAAATGGGTAATGTAATCAGTATCCATGATAGCTGTAATTGCCTTACCTTGTCTAGTTAATCCAGTGACAGCAGCAGGTACAGCTGGATTGGGCGTGGTCTCTGGATGTTTGGACCGCAGGTGCCTCAGCATTGAGGAGGTATTATTGTTAAAGGCCAGCTCATGAGCACAGATCAAACACTTCACCTTATTTGGGCTAATAAGATCAAAGTGATCCCACACATATGATCTGGCTTTTTTTGGTGGCCCTGCCTCCATTCTCCCTCTCTCACCTTTCCTCACACTCTCAAACACTCACTACACCACAAAGATTGTCACTCTCCAACACTCACTACACCACAAAGATTGTCACTCTCAAACACTCACTACACCACAAAGATTGTCACTCTCAAACACTCACTACACCACAAAGATTGTCACTCTCAAACACTCACTACACCACAAAGATTGTCACTCTCAAACACTCACTACACCACAAAGATGATCACACACTGACATTCACACACATTCACTCCTAATCTAAACCTAATCTGTGTGTGTGTGTGTGTGTGTGTGTGTATGTATAGAAATGTAAGTATATAAATATGTACTTAAATGTCTAAGTGCTGATGTGATTATAAGTCAGTAGATGGAATGTTAGCCTAATCTCACCTGAATCTCACTCTCCCTGTATGTAAATTATTGAATAAATGGCAACTATACGCAACTGTCTCCTCCTCTCATAAACCCACAAAGTTTGGTGGAATTGTGTCCGTTTATAAGCACTAGTAAATTGATGACTCCACCCTGAATTCAAACTGGCGCGCAAGGTCGGTGATACGCGCGTGACGTCATGAAGCTTCATTTGGAAAGTAGGGCGGTCCTTAAGAATGAGGCGAGGCTCGATACATTTCCCACGACACTTCCGCTTTGAAAGGTCGATACGAAGTCGAGCAGCCTGCTCGAGCATAACATCACTAATTTTCATAAATAAGTTCCCACATCTCCTTCTCTTTGTTGTGGTCTACAGGCCGACCAAAACAAATTGGGGGCTCGTCCGGGATCTGAACCCAGGACCTCTCTGTTTAGCGTGTCTCCCCTTTGGGATTCATGTGCTCGTCCCTGGTAGTGTGGGGTTAAATGGTTGGAGCGGTTGTCTCGGGAGCACGGCCGTGGATCAGTGCGTTTTCACCTTGTTTTGGTGTTGTGTGGCCCTTAGTTATGTTGGTGGAGGAATTTGTTGCTGCTCCCTCAGTGGAAATTTTGGATTGGTGTTCGCGGGATCAGCTAATTAAGATTGCTGTCACTTTCCGATTAGCGTTGGTGATAAGCGGCTGAAGAACGTTAAGGTTATTATACGGGAAACACAGCACTTCCATAACAATCCAGGGCGAGCCCCCAATTTGTTATGGTCGGCCCGTAGACCACAACAAAGAGAAGGAGACGTGGGAACTTATGTATAAAAATATAATTTTATTAACCCAAAGAACCCAACATAACCTAAACCAAACTAAACCAAATGCCAAGCCTCAGGGTGAGCAAGAATAAGACCGGGCCGTTCCCTGCTAAGGGCGGTCTTTTATGCCTACTGGAGACAGTGGCCAGCTGCCTCAATTAGTCATCATCACCTGGCCTGAAAGAAACAAAAGAAGTTAAAACAAAGTACCAAAACGGCACAAGCCGTCACACATATTTTCTTTTGTTTTACAGGGAGTGCAGAATTATTAGGCAAGTTGTATTTTTGAGGATCAATTTTATTTTTGGACAGCAACCATGTTCTTAATGAACCCAAAAGATTTATTCATATCAAAGCTGAATATTTTTGGAAGTTGGGGTGGGGCTTTTTTAGTTTTAGCTATTTTAGGAGGATATCTGTGTTTGCAGGTGACTATTACTGTGCATAATTATTAGGCAACTTAACAAAAAACAAATATATACCCATTTCAATTATTTATTTTCACCAGGAAAACCAATATAACAGCTCAACATTCACAAATATACATTTCTGACATTCAAAAACAAAACAAAAACAAATTAGTGACCAATATAGCCACCTTTCTTTGCAAGGACACTCAAAAACCTGCCATCCATGGATCCTGTCAGTGTTTTGATCTGTTCACCGTCAACATTGCGTGCAGCAGCAACTACAGCCTCCCAGACACTGTTCAGAGAGGTGTACTGTTTTCCCTCCTTGTAAATCTCACATTTGATGAGGGACCACAGGTTCTCTATGGGGTTCAGATCAGGGAAACAAGGAGGCCATGTCATTAGTTTTTCTTCTTTTAGACCCTTTCTTGCCAGCCATGTTGTGGAGTACTTAAGCCCCGTTTCCACCCGCGGGTCAGGTCGGGCCAGGCCGGATCGGGTGGGTTTTGGTACGGATGTGTTGATTTCACGCTGCGTCCCCACAGCAACCTGTACCCTTACTCTGGAGGCGCTGGACAGCGCTGCTACGTGATCGCGTGACATCATCGCTGTGCAACGCTGTTTAACCAAAACACCGCGCCACACATGACAGAAACAAAAAGGAGTCACCCCGGCTTTGTTTTTACGCTTGGTCACGCGGGAAGTGAGATTTTTCAACAAATCAATGTATTGCTTTGTGTTAGCTCCACCTCTTTGGTCCGGATCGGTTAGATCAGTACCCCTACCGAAGGGTGCCAAAAAAGTAGGCCGGGTCGGGTCGGATATAAGGGTACCCGTCCCAGTTTTTATCTGTGGAGACGCAAAAAAACGTGGACCGATCCGGCCCGACCCGACCCAGACCCGCTGGTGGAAACGGAGCTTTAGATGCGTGTGATGGAGCACTGTCCTGCATGAAAATCATGTTTTTCTTGAAGGATGCCGACTTCTTCCTCTACTGCTTGAAGAAGGTGTCCTCCAGAAACTGGCAGTAGGACTGGGAGTTGAGCTTGACTCCATCCTTAACCCGAAAAGGTCCTACAAGCTCATTTTTGATGATACCAGTCCATACCAGTACCCCACCTCCACCTTGCTGGCATCTGAGTCGGACTGGAGCTCTCTGCCCTTTTTAAGAGTGCTGCATCCCTCTGCAAGATATCTCACTATTTTTGACTTTTCGGAGCCTGTCAAGTCCCTCTTCTTAACCCATTATGCCAAAGGAAAGGAAGTTGCCTAATAATTATGTTTGCCTAATTAACCTGATATAGGGTGTTGATGTCATTAGACCACACCCCTTCTCATTACAGAGATGCACATCACCTGATATGCTTAATTGGTAGTAGGCTTTTGGCCTATACAGCTTGGAGTAAGACAACATGCATAAAGAGGATGATGTGGTCAAAATACTCATTTGCCTAATAATTCTAAAAGTTGGGGCGTGTGGGGGGACGGGGGGCACGAGTGGGGGCAGGGCAGGGAAGGAGTTTAACATCCTCGCTGCCTGGTGGAAAAAAGCTGTCTCTAAGCCCCGCTGGTTCTGGCCCGGAGACTCTGCAGCCTCCTCCCTGACGGCAGCAGGGTGAAGACACTGTGGACGAGGTGGGAGATGGTTGTACTTGCGCCTCGTGGCCAGGCAGCTCACCTCACCCCTGTAGTTTGTTTCATCGTTGTTGTTGATGAGACCCACCACGGTCGTATCGTCTGCAAACTTAATGAAGAGGTTGGAGCTGAATGTTGGAGTGCAGTTGTGGGTCAGCAGAGTGAAGAGGAGGGGGCTTAGCACGCATCCTTGGGGGCCCCCATGTTCAGGGTGATGGTACTGGAGGTGTTGCTGCTGACCAGAACTGCCTATGATCTCCCCGTCAGGAAGTCCAGCAGCCAGTTGCAGTGGAAAGGTGTTGAGTCCCAGCTGGACCAGTTTGATGATGAGCTGCTGGGGGATGATGGCGTTGGGGGGGGGGAATGCTGAGCTGAAGTCGATGAACAGCATTCTGACATGTGAGTCCTTGGTCTCCAGGTGAGTGAGGGCAGAGTGGAAGGCGGTGGAAATGGCATCATCGGTCGAGCGGTTGGACCGATATGCAAACTGGCAGGGGTCAGACTGGGAGGGCGGACCTGATAGGGTGCATGACTAGCTGCTCCAAGCACTTCATGATGATGGGGGTGCGTGCGACAGGGCGGTAGTCGTTGTGGCAGGTGGGTGACGACTTTTTCGGTACTGAGATGATGGTGGTGGCTTTGAGGCACGTCGGGACGACAGCTTGTCTCAGCGAGATGTTAAAGATGTCTGTGAAGACGTCCGTGAGCTATGCAGCTCTAAGGTAAATTCAAACAAGAACTCTACGATGCAGGAATAAGACTGGTTTGATTTATGGATTTACTAATTTAATGTTGATATAAGATATACTAATATGTCCTCTTAACGAGGTGGTGCCCTGATCGAGGTTATTAATTATTTAATGAGTAATGCTACATGCTGAAATACTTTTCCATTAGTGATGCTCTGAAAGGCCGTCCTGGTTAATGACTATATCTCAGCACTCCAAGAATGAACTGAATTTTCATGATAACTGTGTGAAGAAACAGAGCTGGGTTATAAAACAATCTTATGATTGAATTGCAACTAAATTCACGTTGATCTTGGTGATAATTATGACACATTTTCAGTTGCATCTGCAAAGCCAGGTGGCAGTAATGCATCTTTTAGATGGCTTCTAACTGCAAAGAAAACCCCAAAGGGGAAAAGAAAAAAAAGGACCCGCCCAAAAAACAAACAAACAAAAATCCACAACAATAAAGTAGCAGACCGAGGAAACAGAAAAAATGTCAGTGATAAGTGTAGCTGAAGAGAGCCACACATCAGAGCTCACATTATTTTATTTTTGGGAGAGTGAGCAGCCTAGTGGTAATGCCACAGGCTTTGGCATTGAAGACCTGGGTCCCCGACACGGCTCTCAGATGAACCACTATGGGCCCTTGAGAAAATTCCTTAAATCCCATAAGTTGCTCCCCAAGCACTGTAATTGGCAGCCCACGGCTCCCAGGTCAAACTTGAGATGGGTTAAATGCAGAGACTGAATTTCCGAATCGGGATTAATAAAGTATATTATTATTATTATTATTATTCTCCCAAACTGTGAAAGTAGTTGGAATAAAAAGGCCCCACGACATCATTGAGAGAAGTGGTTTTGAATCAGTAAAAATGATAAAATACAGATAAATACAACACGTAAACTTTGCTTTTGGCTGGTGAATAACAAAACAGGAAACACAACAAATTTTTTTGATCAGAAGTCATCGCCCCCGAGATAATGCAGAAAGCATCAAAATGCAGGTTAATGCCACTTGATGCAGCAGTTCTTGGAGTGCAAGGTTCAAAGTGGTCAATCTCTGTCCCCTAGTGGTAATAATGATCAAATAACACAGCTTCAAAATCCCCCTTTAAAGGATAATATTTTTTTTTTCAACCTGGACCTTATTTCTAGGAGTTTATACATGCATTTACTCAACGGTAAAATTTCTGTATCACTTTGATTCCTTCCGAAGATATTACGTTGAGTCGCCTTTTGGTGTACAATGACGAAGACGGGGCAGCCTCTAAGTAAGACATTATCTGCAGCAAAACTCCTTGATTTTCACCAATTAAGGAAAACGAACAAATGAGTACTACTGTCCCGTGAGTTCGGATTTAGGTTTCCGTTAGTAATCAGTGTGTTCTACGCACTTTTCAGGGCTGTGTGTTCCCGATGAGCGCTTCTGTAGCACAGCTGAGAAGTGCAGCTCGCTACCCAGACAGCAACAACAAAAAAACAATTTGCGAATCTCTGAACTCACAGAACAATAGTACTCATTCGTTCATTCATTCTACTTAAAAGCATTGATGAAATGAAGGAGTTTTTGCTGCGGATAATGCCTTATAGAGAGGCTGCGCCGTCTCTGCCATTATATAGATGAAGGCAAAGGGCGACTCAACATAACATCTTCCAAAGGAGTCAAAGTGAAGCAGAAATTTTACTAAATGCACGTATAAACGCCTAGAAATAAGGTCCAGGTTGAAAAAAAAAAAGAAAGTTATCTTTTCCTTTCGTCATGAATCTTTTTTGTAGACACACTTGCAGCTGTTTTACATGTAGAAACAAGCACACTGTAGGAGACCCAGAGATACCAATTACTCCTCCCAGCCACAAAAGACTAAGCTGCCATGCAGAAACAAAGTATGTTGTTTTTTGGGTGTGAAGCATTTGTATGCTTTTTTTCTTCATGGCAGAACCTATCACCCTGGCAACACTTCATTATGAAACAGTATTGCATGTTGTTAGATATTACCATTACACTGTACTCTGACGTGTTAATCGTGCAGTGCTCGGGGAGTAGCTTAGTCTTCACCTGATTTTCAAATTCCTGCTAAATGCATGCGCTGTTTCCACACCATCGGGTCTTATGTATTTCTTCCAATACAACACTGCTCTTTTTTTTTTTTTTTTTGCTCATTTTACAACTATATCACAGTAAGCCCAGTCTTTGCTTTGCCTTTGCCTGTAATCCTTTCTGTGCTTGTACCGACAATACCCTTCATCTTCAGTTCTGGGGCTTCTTATTGCTCTGGGAGGGTCTTCCAGTGCTGATATTCACTACTGTATCTTGTTTCTGTTTCAGCCATACCTTGTAAAACAGGTATATTTATGCAAGGTTTCCTTTACAGTGAGATGTTGCTGTCCCAGACCATAAAACATTAAAGCATTTCTTCTTCTTCTTTTTTTTTTCTCCACCTCCGAGGATGGTCCCAATTGTTTTTGTAGTCTGTATATTTGTAGATGCATCACTTCTTAGACTGAGCCATTTTCTACTGGTATTTCTTTTTCATAATCTCCCTATTTGTCTAAAGCTTACGCTCGCTGTTGTACCTTATTTTGTTCCAGTAAATATATACGAGGTATCTGTTGAGCAAAGAGTGAAAAAGGTGGTTAAAGGAGCTCACTCTGCTTCTCATTTTCCTCTCTCGTCTCAGTGTAAAAAATACAATCATGGTGACTCGCAGCCTTAAATTAAATTTGTTTGTTTTCTGGTTTCACTCCTCACCTGAGTCTTGATCATTTCTCCTCTTTGCCTGTGAGCTGGCGGCCCTGCTTTGGCATACGCTTTCATCTTGCCTAATTGGTTCTGATAGCCTCTGCAGGGAATTTCAGGAAAGAGATGCTGCAGTGCTCGCCAGGCGCAATCGGTGAGGGGTTAAAACACCCCGCCAGGGATTAATGAAGGGTTAAAGCAGTGGATGAGAGGAGAGGGCAGGAGGGTCTGGCTGACTGACTACAGGAATGTAAGACAGAAAACGCACCCTTTTCCAAATGTGAGGTTTTTCATTTTGGGACATAATAAAAATAACTCGTCTTTACCAGATCTTGAAATGAAGTACAGTAAATCCAGCCTCAGATAAACAAGGACACATAACAGATTACACCATGCTGTATTTAACAAAAAAAAACAAAGTCAAAATGCAGAAGGAGATTGACAATTCAGTGGCTTGTACAACTATTAGCAGCAATAATGCCACAACTCTTCCTCACATTGAGGTTTGCTCTGATTTGACTCTGAAACCTTGGTACAGAGGAGTTTATGGTCGACTCAAAAACTGCAAAGTGTCCAACTCAGCAAATCAACCCCAAGTTCTCACTCCTTCGATACTTGACAGTGGGCAAGAAGTGTTTGTGTTGTTTTGGTTTAAGGTGCTGCACAGCTGTGTGCTGGTCATTATGGTCTCCTCACAGCAAGAAGCTTCCAGGTTCAGAGCTCAGTAATGCTTTTATTTATGGAGTTTGCATGTTCTCCTTGTGCCAGCAGGGTTCTTATTGGGTTCTCCATCTTTCTCCTCCCGAAGTCTAAAAACATGAATAGTTGGGTAAGTTTGTGGATCAGTCTGGAGAGAGAAGTAAAAGAGTTGAAATCAACAAGGTTTAAAAAACAAACAAACAAACAAAAGAAACAAAGTAAGCTGTTATGTTAAGCAAATATGATGACATAATGTGAGCACTGATAATGGTATACGGAATATAAATGTGTTATGCTATGGAAGGCACTGGGAAATGAATGTATTGTCAGTGGTAATTGTTTATGGAAAAGGGGCAGATAATGTAAGATTGATCTATTTACTGCTTTCTTTCTTCTCATGCATTTTTTATTTTTCTTCTGTTTGATTATGAATGGGTCCTTACATGCCTTAGATCAGTTGACCAGATGCTTTTAACTGTCCCCAAAACATTTTATAAGTCCAGAGGAGACAGAGCTTTCTCAGTTTTAGCTCTTAAAATGCAGAATGAGCTCCCTCTGCATGTTAGACAGACTCCTTTTCTATTTTTTAAAAAAACTTTGTTAAAAAAACACTTTTATTCCTTGGCTTTTAGTCAAGTGTGAGTTGTTTTTAGTGTTTTAATCTCTTTTATCTGTTATATTTGTTTTTATACTTTTATTGTATTGCTCTGTGTTGTATTCATGTATTGTAGCTACTATGTTGTCTGTAAAGTGCTTTAAAAATAAAATTGTATGGTATGGCATGTGTCTTCATTTATTGAATGAAAAGGAAAAAAAATAAAACGTTGGCCATTTTGAAATTAATGCTCTGAGTAAGATTTTTTTTCCTCAGTGTTGGTTTTGTGGTGGACTGGCGAGCTGTCCAGGCTGAACCCCGCCTCTCACCTAATGGCAGCTGGTATAGACACCAGCACCACCATGCTGAATTGAATAAGGTGTCTTCAGAAAACAGACTGATGTACTACTGTATGGTTTTTTTTCTGTGCATTATAGCCAGACATTTACACTATTGTCTCTTTTGTCCAAACACATTGTTAAGGACATCTTGTCATGTCCTCACATTTCAGGTTTTAGCCTTAACTATACTAGCATTTTCTTTTTTGAGATAAGAGGCTTTCTCCTGGCAACCCTTCCAGATAAAAGGAGGAAATGGTTATATGCACACATCAAGGAAAGGGTACAAATTTATTCATATCTGTAATAATAATCCATGACGTCCATACTGCAAATAGGTAGACACAATACATATAAGCTCATAGTGTAAACATTTATTAACATTTTTTCCTGCTAATGTTATTTTTACCGTTTTTAATTTTCATTCTATTTACAGTGGATACAGAAAGTATTCAGACCCCTTTAAACTTTTCACACTTTGTTTCATTGCAGCCATTTGCCAAAAATCAAAAAAGTTAATTTTATTTTTCATTATTGTACACTCAGCACCCCATCTTGACAGAAAAAAAAACAGAAATGTAGAAATTTTTTTGCAGATTTATCAAAAAAGAAAAACAGAAATATCACATGGTCATAAGTATTCAGACCCTTTGCTCAATACTGAGAAGAAGCACCAGTGACAAGGTACACATGAGAGTACCCACGTGGGAGTCATGCGTGCTTACCATTCAGCCAAAGGAATATCCCTGTGGCCAATAGCCAGTACGCATGATCAATTGGAAGCATAGTGACAGGACCCCACACTGTCACACACCCTTGTGAGCTAGTACAGCCTTCTTGGGTCTTCTTGGGAATGATGCAACAAGTTGTTCACACCTGGATTTGGGGATCTTCTGCCATTCTTACTTGCAGATCCTCTCCAGTTTTGTCAGGTTGGATGGTGAACGGTGATGGACAGCCAATTTCAGGTCTCTCCAGAGATGCTCAGTTGGGTTTAAGTCAGAGCTCTGGCTGGGCCAGTCAAGAATGGTCCTAGAGTTGTTCTGAAGCCACTCCTTTGTTATTTTAGCTGTGTGCTGAGGGTCATTGTCTTGTTGGAAGGTGAAACTTTGGTTTGATTCCAGGATCTCTCTGTACTTGGCCGCATTAATCTTTCCTTCAACTGCAACCAGTTGTTCTGTCCCTGCAGCTTAAAAACAGCCCCATAGCATGATGTTGCCACCACCATGTTTCTCTGTTGGGATTGTATTGAGCAGGAGATGAACAGTGCCTGGTTTTCTCCACACATACCGCTTAGAATTAACTCCAAAAAATTCAATCTCAGACCAGAGTCTTATTTCTCATAGTCTAGAAGTCCTTCATGTGTGTGTGTGGTTTTTTTGGGGGGGGGCAAACTCCACAGTCTTTCATATGTCTTACACAGAGGAGAGGTTTCCCACTCTGCCATAAAGCCCCAACTGGTGGAGGGCTGCAGTGATAGTGACTTTGTGGAACTTTCTCCATCTCCCTACTGCATCTCTGGAGCTCAGCCACAGTGATCTTTGGCTTCTTCTTTACCTCTCTCACCAAGGATCTTCTCCCACGATTGCTCAGTTTGGCTGGACGGCCGGGTCTAGGAAGAGTTCTGGTCGTCCCAAACTTCTTCTGTTTAAGGACTATGGAGGCTCTTCTGAACCTTTAGTGCTGCAGAAATTCTTTTGTAACCTTGTCCAGATCTGTGCCTCGCCACAATTCTGTCTCTGAGCTCCTTGGACAGTTCCTTTGACCTCATGATCCTCATTTGCTCTGACATGCCCTGTGAGCTGTAAGGTCTTATATAGACAGGTGTGTACCTTTCCAAATTAAGTCCAATCAGTTTAATGAAATACAGCTGGACTCCAGTGAAGGAGTAGAACCATCTCAAGGAGGATCAGAAGAAATGGACAGCCTGTGAGTTAAATGTGTCACTGCAAAGGGTCTGAATACTTTTGACGTAATATTTCAGTTTTTCTTTTTTTAATAAATTTGCAAAAATTTCTAAATTTCTGTTTTTTTTTTGTCAAGATGGGGTGCTGAGTGTACATTTATGAGAAATAAAATTAACTTTTTAATTTTGGCAAATGGCTGCAATGAAACAAGGTGTGACAAGTTTAAAGGGGTCTGAATACTTTCTGTACCCACTGTAAACAGGTTGCAGCGCTGTTTTAACTGTTGTTTTATGTCTCTTTTTTCTTTCCTGTTCTTGCAGTATGTTAATTTCCCATATGGGGATAAATAAATAAAATAAAAAGACAAATCTAATCTAGATCTTCAGCAAGCCAACAGAAAAATCAAGGAGAAGCCTACAAATTCTTCTCTGTTGTTAAATTTAACATCCAGCAGGCTAACCGAGGCCTGTGGAGTCTGGCATGTAACTCTTGGATTTTTCTGCAGTTTGCAGTCGGACTTTGGGTTGAATTTGCTGAGATGTCCACTCCAGAGAAGATTGACATCTGTCTTTAATATTTTGCACTTGTGAATAATCTTTCTAGCTGTGTGGCCTCATAACCTTTTCCAGATTGATACAGTAGAATGAAACAATTGCTCATCTAAGATTGTTACTGATGTTATTCTTTTTTTCCTTGGAAGGAGCTGGTTAAGTGTGGGGAATACTATAGCTAATTACAGTTCTTGTTAACATGCAGGATGCATTTTACTTATTTTTCTCCACCTGTGGTTTAATTTGTTTACATCTGGTTGATGTTGTGTGAATGCCTGCCTGCACATGGCTTCATCTGTGCATCCTGCAGGCACATAAATGGTCAGCATCAAGGCCATTGTTTTTTAATTTTCCTTATTTCTATGTTGTTTCACTCTGTATATTGGGCGACAGGACACAGGCTCTGATGCTCTCCCACTTGAAAAGAAACGGCCGGTACTTGTGGAAACCATTGTGACCTCCTTCTCCCTTTCGGCCTCTATCACTTTATCCCTGGCAATTCCTCGCCACACCTGAGGACTCAAAAGCACTGGCTGCTTCTGCCAGGTGTGTCCCTAATACCGAGACACACAAAAATGTGGGGCACGAGTGTACACCCTCCACACTGATACAAAAGGAGTGCTATCTGTGCTTGTGCTTCACATTGTTTTTCCATCCTGTATTGAATATTTTAACAAACAGAACATCTGAGAAAGTGCACCATCGCCGCACTCTCTGTTCCCTCTGCTCTCCATCAAAAGACTGTGATCACGTTTGTGACATAACTCTTCCATCTTCAAACCAGACGTCACTGTCGTCACACCTAAAGCGCACAAACTTTATGCTGGTGAAGGTTATGTGGGTGTATGTGATTTTTATTTTCCCTCCCAAATTGTCAAACTTCTGTTTTTGTTTTCTATTTTCACTCTGTTTCTGTGCTTGGATATTTATATCAGGCTACAGCAGCAGAAGCGTGCGTCGCAACTATCAGTCTGCTTGTCTGTCATTTGCCCATCTGTGCTGCATCTGTGTGATTGACCAGCAGGCCTGTCAAAATGTCTGTTTTGCCATTTCTTTTCCCTCGCATTTGTTCTTAGAGTTGACTCCTGCCACGTGTGTCTGAAGCAATGACTCCCCTCCTCTGGCTTATACTGTTATATCCGTTTGTGGATTCATCCTTCTGTGTGTGTGCTTACATGTGTTCGCACCTGTCCATTCACATGTAGGCCAGGAAATTGTGTGTCTGTGTGTTTACATGTCAATCTCTGTGTTTGTGTAACGCTTCCACGTACTCGCTTGTCAGTCAAATGTCTGTCAGCAGAGTATTAGCTATCTGTAAAGGCAAGGTCACGGTGACTTGAAATTCAGAAACAGGTAGAGCGTTCACTAAACCCTTAGGCTACAGAACAATGCTCTTCGTTCCTTACTCTGATGGGGGAAGGCTTAATTGGCAAACAACACAAGCATGAAGAGGTTCTGGTTTGAAACAAAAGTCCAGGCTAGCTGAACTAATTTAGAGGGAAAATAAACCCACGCATGTATTACCTGCACTGTATGCTGCAAAAACACATACTTCACTGACAGGCTTCATGTTGGCAGTATTCTTTATTGCATTAGTGCAGTTTGCTTGTATATTGAAGGATTATAGCTCATACTTTGGCCACACTTATTTTCAGTTACACTCAAGGACAAAACTGTTGAAGCCAATACTTCCTGTTAAATCATTGGCCTCTTCCCACTCCTTTAGAAACAAGGATGTTTTTGTCATATTGCTATCTTTTGGTTTCATTTTCTTTCTTTTTTTTTTTTGCCTTGATGTTCAGATAAAATCTCAAATCAAATAATCACATAAAAGAAAGACAAACTCACAATGGTGTCTGAAATAACCTGAAGGGAGAAGGAGGTCACAACAGTTTCCACAAGTACCAATTAAATTGGAAAATACATAAAAGATTATTAAAAGTGAACCAATGAAAACTAGATATTGCTTTTGAATTTTTGTTCTAATAGCAATTCAATGTCACTGGCCTAGAAAAGATTGAAAGTAATTTCACCTTTTTGGACATGCTACACTAAACCATGTCCTCTAATCAGTCAGTCTGCCTATTTAAAAAGGTTAAAAGACGTTACTGTGTGATATCATGGTGTGTGTCACTCTGGTCATAGACCACAGAAAACTAAGGACAGAGTTGTCTGAGGAAATTAGAAGGGAGGGTAGCAACAATTTTGTCTATGTGTGTAACTTGAATCAATGCGGCTAAAGTACTAGCTTGACTGAAGTGCATGAGCCAAGTGCTTCCCAACCTGGGGTCTCTGCACCCTGAAGGGGTCCCCCAAAGAGCACAGGTGGTCCTCAAGGCTTACTGTTCAAAGCCTGGTGTTTTAAATTAAGGCAAGTGAATTCCAGTTCCTCTCTTAACCCTCGATCTTAAAAATGCATGCGCACTCCTGCGAAGTGCAAGTGCTGTCCCGATTCTGGGAACGTTAAGTTGAGGGGCAAGTTTGAGGGCTGAATCGCCCTCAATACTGAGATTCTCCGACACCACCCTTGTGAGTAAGAACTACCCAGAATGCAAGCGGCAAAGAAGGCAAGTTACAAATCTTAAGTATTTTCTTTGATAATGGAGATACTGTATAAATATTATGAAAAACATTGTATTATCTTAGTTAAGGCCCGTCTTATGGATTAGTTACCTCATTGTTGCATAATATCAATTTTTATTTTATGATCCTTTGTCAATGGTGGCTGGTGCGGTCAAGCCATGTTGCTGCTGTTTAAGTTAGTTAACGTTACAAAATGGTCATTTTTCTTGGTGCTAATGTAGTTGTTTTATCAAGATAACAGCCTGTATAACGCATATAACGTGCTTGTGCGGATAATGGTATAAGACGACCGGGCTCATGTCATCTCCTGTAGCCGCAAAGTTATCTAACGAAATTTCTGTTTCATTCTTTCAAGACTCCCAGTGGCAGTTAAAGTGGAAATGTCTCCTCGCGCTCCTCGCAGGTGGAGTCCTAACGACAACAAAGTCAATCAGGTGACGTGTAGGCCAGCTGACTGGCAGTCATCCAGGAATTCACGAACCACAGTTACTTATGTAACTTTCGTTATAGCTGGTGTTTATCTTTTAATAACCCGTTTATGCGGTAACAGCTGAATATGTCCATGGTGGCTGCGTTTGTAGCTTATGATTAAACAAACAGGGTTAACAGTGCAAATAAATGTAAATAAAGGAAAAAGAAAAATTCTTCTTCTTCTGAATTGACAGACTGAACGCCGCTTTGGCGTAATGCTGCCTCCCCACAGTTTGAAGACAGAGCTTTTTAGTTCAGGTGTATTTGCTAAAGTAAAAAAAAAAAAAAAAAAAAAAAAAAAAAAATCACGTTGAACCAGTGTTTTGGGAGCTCAAAAACATTAACTTCACACCAATTTCATAAATGAGTGATGTCTTGGAAGTCCCATAGTGCAGATGATTCATCCTTATTTTGGAAAAAAAAAAAAGTTAGGCTATTTGTTGTTAATTATCTTTGGTTTTATCAAAGGAAAGGAGTCAGCCAAAATGCATCATTAATGGTGAGAAGCAGCTGATGAAAGCATACCAAGCATGGTTTCAAAACAAGGCTGGCGGGGAGTCCACAGCTTTTTGGTAGCTGCATGAAGGGGTCCTCCGGGGAAATAAGTTTGGAACCACTTAGCCTGCTCTGACCTTGGTGAGCACAGATCTGATAGAAATTATGGTCAAAGATACAAAAATGAAACAAGAAACTGTAAGGAAAAGCATACCTTTCCTTTGATGTTGGAACCAGGAAATGGTTGATTTAGTTTTGCTTAAAGACTGGAAGCAGTCCTCATGATAAGATGTCGGATGCATGCCTTAATCATGGATCTACTGTCTGATTCCTGAATGCAGTAATAGTGTATTAGCTTCTGGACCAACACTTTAGCGATAAAGAGAGATAATGATATAATTTTGCATTGACTGGATAATTATTTCCACCTTTGCCACACACAAAAAGGTTGTGTTAAATCAGTTTCCCTGGGACTTATGCCCAATTTCGACACTTAATGGCTGATTAAAAGCAAAATAACCTTTGTCAGCTACTCGGCTGTGCTCTGTTGCCAACTCATTATTCATTCATTCACTTGCAAAACAAACATGACATGACAAAGTTACCCTTAAAGGTGCAGTGTGTAACAAAATTAGCTGTGGTTAGATCTGATAAAAAATTTTCATATATGTGTGTGTTTTGATATTGCTGCAGATAATGCCTCATAGAGGCTGCCCCATCTCTCCAATTATATGGATGTACGTCGAAGGGTGACACAAAGTAATATCTTCTGAAGGAGTCAAAGTGATACAGAAATTTTACTGGTGAGTAAATGCACATATAAACTCCTAGAAATAAGGTCCAGGTTAAAAAAAAAAAAGAAAGTTATCCTTTAAGTGTTTTAATTTATAACAGCAATATACCAGAAGCTTGTTAATTTGACATAAAATGATACATTAGGTCAACAAAAATGCCAAAATGCAATTTACAGTGCATGTAGGCTATGTCTGGAAGAATTTTGACCACTGTCCATTCACAATTGTGCTTGACATTTGAAGTAACTTCTTTGCCCATCATTAGCACAAGATACCAGCAAATCTTACAAATTGTTTCTTCAAGGCCACCCATGTAAACAGGGTGGCTCAGGCCAATAACGATTCGCTTGTATGAAGTATCTACATTTTAAAATGGCTCTATTTGAGGAAAATTACAAACCATAATAATTTTGTGATTAATTTGAATGTAAAAAAACAACAATATATGATTTATGGTCCAACCACTCATTTATTCACAGGGCTCCAGACTGTGACCAAATGGTTGCATTTTGCGACTAAAATGTGAGATGGCACAAATAATTTTTCATATACTCGCGCATGTGCGACCAATAAAATGTGCCGTTTTGTTGATTATATCTTTTTTGCTGACAAACTTTCACACTCGGTCCATGTGCGCTGCGTTCTGTGTGTGGTGCTGCCTCGCTATGAGGCCGTTTCAGTCAATGGTTAAAGGGCCGGAATATACTTGCTGCTGGCGACGCGTACGCATCATGGCGCCCACACGTTCCCAGCGTAAATACGGCAGGGAAGTCGCTCGCGTTGACGCGAGGTAACGTGCTATATCGACTTGAACACTAGAGGTGCTCGTGCGACTTTCTCCGCGACTTTGGTTAAGTGGCCGCACATACCACCTCTGTGGCAACGAGACCTCTTTTTCTTTTGCATCTTTCACAGATGACGCAGATCGCTTGTGTGAACGTTTGCGTCCACTGCAAGTATATCCCACGCCTAATTCCACACTGGGCACACCAGACATCATAAGCGCCTCATCGCAGTGTCGAGTCTATGGGCTGGAATATACTTGCTGCTGGCAACGTGTCCGCATCATGGCGCCCACGCATTCCCAATGTACCTACGGCATGTAGGTCACTGGTGTTTACGCGAGGTAACGTGCCACATGTGCGTGGTACAATATTGACTTGAACGCTAGAGGTGCTTGTGCTACTTTCTCCGCGACTTTGGTTAAGTTGCCGCACATACCACCTCCGCTGGCGATGAGACCTCTTTTTCTTTTGTAGCAGCAAAAGTAAAATGATCGTTTCTTCTTCCTCAAGAGCAATAACGTCCATTTTCCACATACATCTGGGTCGTTCACGTATGCCCCAGAAATACAATCTGACCGGCAGATTGACCTTTTTACATTCTCAGCGTCCAAGTGCTGTGTACTGCTCCTAGCGGTGGCCTCTGGTATTGAGCATTTTGGCCGCGACGTGCTGCAGCAAGTATTTTCACAGACGAAGCAGACCGCTTGTGTGAACGTTTGCGTCCACAGCAAGTATATCCCAGGCCCATGACAGTGCATGCTTCCACAATGCGTCAAGCTCTAAGAAGTGTAGCTGTGTAGCTAGTACCAGTCAGGAAATCAGACACTGGAGCAGGGTAAAGCATCTGGTGAACTTCAAAATAAAAGCCCCTGCTAATTTGCTATGGCTGAATTATACATACATTATGCTATTATCAGTGACACCAGATTAGAAGTCAATCGATTAGGGGGTCTGAGTGGGTTTTTTCCATCATGGACCACAGGACTTTAATCCAGCCCTCTTTATCATGATTGTTATCGTGTGAACTGGCGACATCATGCATGACCTTGCAATTTTGTCGTCCGTTTCTCGTCATTTTATCACAATTTCTTTATCATTCATCTATTTAATCTATTAATGAGTCTTGAGTTGAATATTTTTAATGGGAAAAATACTGAAATAAATGTCTTGTACTTTTCTCTCCTTTTTGCTGATCCGAATATTGATCTGATCCATGACTCAAAAACTGTAAACCGATTCGATCCATTTCACCACAACATACAGGGACCTGGCACCACACAACTAAAACATGACACAGACCCCGTCTGAAACATATAATGTGCTGTGACCTGTGAACATTGTAGTTTATGCATTTATTGTTCAAGTATTTATCAGTAATTCAGTGAAAATGAGAGGAAATGTGAACATTTGCTTAGCAAGTTGATTTCGATGTGCACCCCTACATTTTCTTCTTGTGCTCCTAAAAATTTAAGTTAGGGGCCACTGTGCTCCTAGTAAAAAAAGTTAGTCTGAAGCCCTGATTTAGTCATTTTGTTCAAATATGAGTTGGAAGTGGGGCAATATTGTCTAGATGCTTCTGAATCCTTTGACAGTTGTGTTGGAAATTTAGTCGGCATAAAGATAGAATTTAATAATTTTAGTATGATTTAGGAATTAAAGCTTGAGTTATTCCACAGGCAGAATGTCCCCTTTACTTTGTCTGTTATAATCAGCTTCATGCTTTGGATATTTAGTCATTATCAAGATAAAAGAGTTCCTCAGCAGGATAAAAATATCTGAGGTTTGGTCCTCTTTTAGCTTTACACTTCATCCACTGCCAATCCCATAATGAAAGTTTCCCAATAGCTGTTTTCATTTAACATCTTTCTAAAGGAATTTGTGAACCTTCAGATTTTGCTAAGCCAAGCTAAGCTAACCAGTTGCAGTAAATTAGCATATTTCCAACTATGCCACCCTAATCCTTCAATGAATAGTTGAGCTGCACATACAGATAAAGCCATGTTGAAACTAATATCACATGCACTTTGCTCTGAAGCGCAGCACATTTTAGTCTATAATCAAACACCCTCCAAGCGCGGATATACTGTAACAGATGGTGGATGTGCTGCATACACACAGAGACATAATTTGGCTACCTATGCAGATGTGTACACAAGCATAAACACACACCTACAAGGAACCACAAGTTTCAAGAAGAACCATCATCCTAAATGGCTTCAGAAAGGCACACACACACACACATACACACACAGGCTACCAAACAGATGTGCACAAATACATGCAATTATTGCAAGAGGGGAGCAAGTCACCCATGCGAGCACCCTGCGTCAGAAGGGGAACTGAGGGTCCTGTGTGTGCAGAACTTGGATCTCCCCCCACATGAAGCACAGAGCATTGGGGGAGAGGGGAAGAGCGACGGAGGTGGAGAGAGGGGGAGCAGATGGGTCAGCCATCTGGTGGATGGAGCAAAAGCAAGGGAGATGAAAAGAAGAGGGAGGGAGCATTGGAGAGAGAGTTGGAGGAATGTGTGTGTGTGTTAGGAGGGATTTATGAGAAATAAGAGTGTTTCAATGGAGTAGGAGTGAGTGTGTGTTTGTGTGGGACTGTTTATATGTGCGGCAGGGCTGCTCAGCTGAGACTCAGGTGCTGGCGGACAGTGCAGTTGAGCTACTTTGGCATGCTGTTGAAAACACTTAGAATATCCACACACACTATGATTTATTTTGGAGAGAATTACTTTTTGGCCCCATAATGTGGCAGTCTAAAACTATTTAGATATTCCTCACGAAATGCACACTCTCACTGAGAGGCTGAAGTGTTAACCTTACTTTCTTTTAAGAATATTACATGTATCTTAGTAACAAAATCTTAAAGAACATATAATAGGCAGGGCAAAGTGTTGCTGTTAAAAATTTGTACCCTTATTTACCGACCTGCTTCCCTTTTTCTCATCAGAATTAGATTCTTTGATGAGAGTAGTGATGTCATGCACTGCAACATAACATGCAGGTGTTAGGGTGCAATTATGTCAGTCTTCCTGAACTGAATCCTAGTGCGTTTACTTGGATAGTCTATTTCGTTTAGGGAGGTGTGAATGCAAAATCAAACTGATGTCCATCAGAGATGCAAGCCTAAAGACAGGTCCCAGGTCACTTAAAGTCAACCAAAAGTGGACTACAACTTAGGAGAGTGAGTTTCCTTGTCAATTGTTCGTAATGTCAGAAATTCTTGAACAATCTCAGACTGGAGGAATGCTGAGGCCTCTAATCGCACAGTCTCCTGTCGTACCAAATCTATTGGACTACTGGGTGTGAAAACGACCTTAGTCTGCTGACTTGAGGGACCTTGGGATCGACAGCCATCTGACACATTTTCAGCAGTTCTTTCACTTTTCAGTTTACTGCCAGCTGGTTGGGGATAGAATAGCTGATATCTAGTCAGATTTAAATGTTGCTGAATGAGGTCACATGGATGCTTCCCTTCACCAGACAGCAGCCAACACGTCTTGGCAACTCATTTGCCAAT
This sequence comes from Atherinomorus stipes, assembly GCA_023101725.1. Lineage (NCBI taxonomy): Eukaryota > Metazoa > Chordata > Actinopteri > Atheriniformes > Atherinidae > Atherinomorus > Atherinomorus stipes. The sequence continues at coordinate 188,832 of JALJCO010010061.1, read as the reverse complement.
ATTCTGGACATTTTGAAAAACTTAACTGCAACATGTTTTCTTGGCAGACCTTGTTAAACTTCTTAAATTGCATCTAACAATACTTTCAAATTTGGCCTTCTAGCAACTCTTAACTATTTGCAGTAGGGATACACTATATAATTGGCCCCCTATCGGTATCGGCCTATATCGGCCTTAAAACTGAGTATTGGACATCGCCCACCCAATCGATATTTAACCGATATTTAAACAATCAGCCTGCTGTTTCCAAAATCTAAAAAAACCCCAAAACTTCTTCAAAAACTTATTTTTCACAGACTTTAAAACTTTTATAGACTAGGAGCTGGAAAAGATATTGATACACTGAAATATCGTGATATTTTCATACCCTGATATCATATTGACATTTAAAAACGTGGTATCAATCTATTTTACTAATGAAATCTTGTGATATTTCATCGTTCTGTTACAAAATCTCATAAAAATTCACGAAAATTTTGTGATATTTTCATATGCTGATATCATATTGACATTTAAAAACACAGCATCGATCCATTTTACTAACAAAATATTGCAGTGGGTGACACGCCTCTGTCTTGCGAGCACAGTAAAATCTAACCCTACCCCTGACCCTACCCCCCTCCATCATCAGAGACACTGTCTGACTTCCTGCCAACACGTTTTAGAAACAGCAGAAACTGAGCACAGCATCATGGACACACCATTAACAGCTGGGTCAGGAGAGGCGGACACAGACGAGGCCAGCATCTCTGCTGCAGCTGTGCGATGGGAGGTACACGAATCTGAGGCACCTTGGACCTCAGCTGCTGAGGGACACCAGTCTAACCATGTCCTGACTCACGCTGAGCTGGAAAATGTTTGGAATTAGTTCAGATAAAACTAGTGACTCAGACAAATCATACATTTAGGAACTTTTTTCATTTATTTATAGGATAAGCGTTTTGTTATTCATTAATATAATACATTTTTCAGTGAGAATAAGAGCATTTTATGTCATGTGTGCAAAAGTCCATCACAGTTATTGGTGTGTTAATGTCTTTACGTAACACTAACACAGAAAAATGATCAGTTTTATTCACAACTGAGTTTTGGAATTTTATAAAGGGATAATATATGAGGGGAAAACTGGATTAAATGTGGTGTAGCTTTCTTCAGGTGTAAATCATCAGGGCTGAAATGCTGTACTTCGGGGGCCAAACAGAAAAACGGACACAGAGTGTTGTAAAAGGTTAGACACCAGAAATGACATCTACTGTAGGACCTACAAGGATCTGAGTAGCTGCTGGATAGCTACAGGGAGCCCCAAACCCCTTTTTGGGGATATTTTAATGGCAAAATGATGTAAATCCAAATACTTAGGTACTACAATGACATAAACAGTCATACAATTATGAAATTTGAGTATCTTGACACATGGGGGGAGGCAGGGAAAAAAAAGATTCTCAGTCTTGCTGCAAGTCTATTTTAAGTTATCACCCCGAACATCCCCAAAAGGACAAAAAAATGGTCACATTTGCCTGACAATTTTTTTTTAAATGATATTTTTCAGCACTTCATGGGGAATGCCTGTGACTAACATTGGTATAGAAAACATCCTTAATTCATAAGCTTTCATCTGAGCCAGAGATGACCTTTCTGCTAGCGACAGGAAAGCTACAGGGTGGCTCTAAAGTACAGATGCAGGCATGAAAAAGTTTTGCCCTTTTTTGCTAGAAGTGGTGCGGTAATAGTGCACTACTGCACTGTCACTGGCTGAACGATTTCTCACACGAATATGTCATGACGCACATTGTCCAAAGATGGCGTGTGGAAACGTCCCTGTTCCGGGCATTCATTTAAGCTCTGCAATCGTTCCCTGTGGAAACGCGGGCGTTTCTCTGTGCGATGGAATTAGCAGACAAGTTGATTGTTGATTATAAGTGGCTGGTACTGTAAGTGGCTGGCAGTCGGCAGAAAGGGGAACTTTTTCATGCCTGGATAGGTAAAATGTGTAATAGTGAAATGATAAATACAAAACAAATCCAAACAAAAACAAAAAAACATATTGGTCAATAACCTGTATTAAACCAATGAAATGTCAAAACCAAACCTCGTCATCACTAAGAAGAGCAGAGCTGTCGATTAAAAAGAGTTCTGACATTCGTTGACTTTGATTTAAGAGTGGTCATGTGACTCATGGAGGCTTCAGTAGATCCATGCAAACCCCGCACAATCATGTCTTACTATTGAACAGTCAGCAGCGATCAGATTACTAACAGTAAATAAAAAATAAACATACTGTACGCTGCACATACACATTTGTTACTAAATATTTTATTATATTAATGTTGATTTAATTGACAATTACCTCGGCCAAGGAGGTCATATTGTCGGTAGTGTTGGTTTGTTCGTCCGTCTGTCCGTCCGCCCTTCTGTAACTTCACGAAAAAATGCTGGACTATTAACCTGAAATTTTCACCAGCCGTGTGTCTCAGCCCAAGGACGAACCCATTCGATTTAGGTGGTGATCCGGTTCACCTTCTGGATCCAGGAATGTTTTGAAGGATTTTTTATCATTGTGAGATCGGCCGTGTTGGACAGACTGTTGATGAGGCGTGAGTGCCCCCTTGTGGCAGAAGTGTGCAGCAGCGAGACTGAGTACATGATGTCAGGATGCAGAAAATTAAACTTATGAGCAGCAGTGAGCTGCATAGAGGAGGTCTGCACGCTCTGATTGCTTTTCTAGTTTCATATATTTTTGGATGGGAATGTCGATATCAGTAAGCGAGCTCGGACTTATTAAGGATCAGACATGACGGTTATCCATACATTAGCCTCTATGTCTTACTGTTGTGGTTTTAAGCAGCATTACAGTTTACCTCTGTAAGGTTTAATTATGATATTTTATCATGAGGTTGTAAGGGATTGCTTTCATCTGACCATTAAGGCCGTGTGGTAGCATTAATGTCAGTAACAGGACTTTAAATGAAAGACACAATGCTTACAAAACAGAAGATCCCCTTCAGACAGTTCATGCTGAGAACAGAGGCATTAAATAAATTTAAAAGAAGGCGCCTCACTGAATAACAACTTGGTTTAACTATAAACTCACTGGACCTCCAGCTGGTGGGATTGGCACCGAAAGGCACAAGAAAACAAATTAAACCTTCCAGAAACAAACTTTTAATGACTTAGACAACAGGACAAGGCAATAAAGTAAATAAATAAGTTTCCAGTAGCAGAATGAAATGATGAAATAAAACTTGGAGAGAGGAAAATGGACAAACTGATAGATGTTAATGTTCCTGCTGCTCCCCAATAAAGAATTAAAAATGGGCAGTAATAGCAAAATAAATTTCCAGAACATAAACATATAAGAGCTGTAAGGGTGAAGCAGGAACTGATATCATGAGTTAAGTGAACAAGTAAAAATGCAAGAGGAAAGAAAGGATGTAAGTGATCGTGAGCAAAGACAGAGATGAATTGGTGAAATAAAAAATGAGTCATGAATCATTTAGGTGATTGATAATACATGGAACAAGAACAAATACATGGAAAGCAAAGGGACAAGACAGTTCTAATAACAGAGAACGACTGTGGGCTCTAATTACCTGTGATTTTCTTTTAGATGTAATGTCATACAAACTTTTATGGACAATAAACAGCCAGTCATGGTAAACTGTGCAGCATCTGGATGATCCAGTCCAACCTGTCTAAAATTGGCTTCAGGATGTCTGCTTTCCACCTAGAACGGAGGAAAAGGAAGATGTACTGATAGCTGCAGGAATAAGCACCGGACTGTGTCGGTATGATGCGTCTGCAGAGGTGACATAAGCCTCAAAGGACACTGATGAAAACCAGCTCAGCTGAACATGGAGAGGTGGACTAAAGTTTAGACCTGATGTCCCTCCAACCATCTTCATCATCCAGTGCTGAGGAGAAGGAAAAGGAGGACACATCTTATCTTAAATGATAAAATGGTGATAATAGCTTTCCACTAACCTAAGTCATAATGATCTCATGCTATTGATCTACGAATAAAAAGCGCTCTATCATTATGCTGAAATTAATAATATCAGCTGGTTATTCCAGTTAAAGAAGCTGGGAGGCCAAGTGGTGAAACCACTATAACTTAAGGTAAAATACATTTAAAAACTTATGAACAGACAAACTTAGATATGAATCCAGGACCTCTGACGTAATGTACATGCATTTTCCTGACTTACAGTTGTGCTTGAAGGTTTACACACCCTCCCATTAAAGAAAAGGCTAAATTCACAATAGTAATTCAAATAACATGAAACTGAAAAAAAGTAATAATTAATAAAAAATTTACAAAATTATAATTTAGTCAAATAAAATAGATTTTGCATTTTTGTAAAAAAACAAAACAAAACAAACAACAACAACAAAAACCCCCCCCAAACAAACAAAACTGTCCCAAACAAATTAAAACACCTCTTCATGAACAGTGGGTCAAATTACCTGTCAACAGGTGTAGATGTCTGATTTAACATTACAGAAAACACCTGATTGCAGTAATTGTCTCAAACTACTGCTCAACAAATTTTAGCTCAGGTGCCCCATCATGCTTGTACTGTATACTTGTTTTTAATATTTCTGTTGAACCACAACACAAAATCAATGTTATGATGTCCATAAAATTCTTATTTATTATTACTTTTGTCAATTTCAACTTATTTCACTGGCAGCTGATTTTGGCTGTCTTTAATGGAAGCATATGTAAACTTTAAAGCACAGCTGTATAAGACAGATATTGCATCAAGTTTCCTCTGAACGAACGCAGATGCTGTCTGATCTGCCACATGGAACTATTGGACGCGTCATAACCCGGAAGTGCGCCGCCATTTTTTGTATTAGGGAGTAATGGACCTGTCGTGACTGAGTAAATCGAAGGCTCTGACTAATACCCCTTTCCCACTGGCCAAAAACACGTTTAAACTAGTGAACAATCAGCTTTTAGTGGCAGTGGGAAAGGTTCACGACCCGCATCAAACGACTAACGCGGGTTAAAATTGCCTTCAAGCAGCTCGGATCTGATCGGCATGTACTGGGAACACCAGACCCGGGTTGACCCGCGAATTTGCGTGATGACGTTGGGCTGTACGTGGCTACATTGTGACATTACGCCAGTCGCATATCATATAAAGTACTAGAACAACTTTGCTTCAGCCACAAATTCACGTCACCTGCATTCTATCTGTACAAGAAAATCATCTGCTGGTTTACCTCCATTTTCAGGATGGACAAAGGTGCAACAAGGAAGCACATTGACCAATGCCTGAGTCGCTCTTCATTGTTTACTTTCCTGATTTCTGTCATACAGCTGACATCATCAACGCTAACCCAGCGTGATGGCGTCAACAGACACGCAGTGGTGGGAACAAAGGCCACGCAACTTGCCAGCAGGTGATCAGGCCCAACTTTTTTTTTCAATGGGAAAAGAGTGAAATGTCGATTATGAGCGGGTCGATATGCTTTTGAAAAACCCATGTGAACGCACTAATTTCAGTGGGGAGGCAGCTTAACCCTGTGTTCACACCGGACACCTCCATTTTTTTTTTTTTTTTATTTTTTTCCAGGGATCTCTTCTCCCCCTCTTTAGGGTCTCTTAACCCCGGGGTTTGGACTCCCGCCTTTTTCTAGGGTCGGGACTCACCCGGTCCCCCCAAACCCCCTTCCTAGCCCACCCACTCCCCTCCTTGCATACACTCCTAGATTTCAACGTGCGAATGCTGGATGTTTACTCGCTTAATTCTGGCTTTTTTTTCACGTGAATGAAGTGTATGATACGTGCAAATAAAACATTTCATTCGCACGTCAGGTTGAACTTTCTGGAGTGGGAGATAGTTGTTTGTCACACGTCAGTCACTTCAGTCAGGTGAACATGGCAGAACCTGGTTACTGTGAGTATTTTGAGAGAGCTGTGGCATTGTACCTGCTTTAAAAGTTAAAAAACAGAAGACGCCAGCGTGTTTGGGTCCAGCACATTCTCCAGAGGCGCTCGGAGCTCAGTGACTTTCATCACCTGATCCAAGAGTTACGTCTGGATGGCGGGCGCTTCCAGGGGGATTTCCTGAGCCCAGTTTGATGATCTTTTGTGGAGGATCGGTTTTGCATATCTCTCCAGGATACAACTACAGGCTCTGTATTTTGACTGCTGAGCGTCTGCCCACCTGCCTTCGATGAGTAAGCTAGCCGCAGCTAGTTAGTGCTTCCAGCAAAACTTCCAACAACTTCCAACTTCCAGCAAAAGAATGTGGTTGCTTTCGCTAGCTATTATAGCTCAGTTTAACGAGTATCTGCCGTCTCCTCGCCTCCACCTCTCAAAATTTAACCAGCGAATGTGTGTTTACAGCCAGCTGAGGCTGAACTCCTGGTGCTGAGCGTCATCTAGTCACCAAACTGAATACTACACAGTTGGAGCACAGACTCATACTGAATTATATTGACGTATGATAATAAACAACCTCAATTTATTTATGTAGCATGGACAGAGCTGCATCTTCCTCTGGGAACTACACCACTTTTGTGTGCAGCACTTTGTGATTTTATTTGATTTGATTGAAAAGTGCTTTTCCCTTCTTACTTTAGAAGAAGGCAGCAAGCTGCAGAGTGCCAGTCAATTCACATCATGTCTCATTTATTTTCAATGACGGGGCTGGTATTGTTCGCACGTATAAAATGCTTGAGTTCAATTTTTTTTCAACTCGAGCAAATTGGCGAAATATGCTCTATTAAAAAAAGCATAAAAAGTAAAAAAAGTTAAAAAGTTCATAAGCGTAAATAAGACGTGTGTTTGTGGTTTGTTGCGCCGTAAATTCGCGTCAAACGGAACGCCCTAAACAATAGCTTGTCTATTCGTGTCTGTACATTGACTTAACATGTAATTCATTCGGATGATAATTTTATTTGTGCCCAGTGTGAACACAGGGTAAGAATGGCAGCATCATTGTGACATCATGATATCTGATTGGCTACCTGTGACAGAAGAAATCCACTGACTGGGCTTCGCACGCAATTTTATTGCCTAAATTTGCAGAAGTGAAAATGACACGTTATATATCATCACCTGGGATCTTGAAAAAAGCACTGAATCCAATTCTTTGGCTGATATCGAAGTATCAACTTCAGAGTATCAATATGCCCATCCCCACCTTCTTCCTTGCATTTCTATCAGAAAGCCAGGAAAAGACCAGATCAATTTGCCCAGACTTTATAAAAAATAATCTCTGGTGTTAATGAGTAAAAACAGATTAAGATGGAATTATCTGTTCTTTCAAGCATTACAGCAGCCTAGCTTGTATTAAAACAGCCGCTAGCTGTAGTTATGTTGGGTTTATGTGGCTGTCTGTTCAGAAGGCTGTTAACACTATTATTAAAAAGGCAATCTGAGCAGTGATGAGTATTTTAGCTGTCCTAAAGACATTTGTTATAAAGCTAAATTCAGTCTTCATCATTCCCTGAAATAAAACCTGTGCCTCACAGGGACATCATTACAGAACATTTTTTGATATCATGACACAACCAGGTGGAACTGACAAGAACATGGCTGCCAAATGAGTTCATTAACTTTGGTAATGAATGCATGTCCTTTGCTCAGGGATTAATGAGTCTCTTATCTGTTACAGTAATGGTATCAACTACTGGCATCCCAGAATTTAGAAGATCTACACAATCCAAACCACAAGAATTAATTTTGTGTTGAAAATATTTAACTGAAGTATGCAAATTTATTTAGCAAAAACAATAAATTAGACTTTGATAGGAGGAAATAAATAATGCAGACATAAAAATGTATGCTGGACATAATTACAAATACTCTGATGAATTTAAATGAGCTCTTAAAGATGCACGATGTCCTGAATGGTCTGAATTTGTATTTTACTCCATGAAAGAGACTATTTGTTTACATTTTCAAAAGAGCCTGAAAGAATCTGAAATTCTGTTTCCAAACTCTGAAGGTTTACAATGCAATAACTGTTTCAACAGAGTTAATGTTGAGAGAATGTGTCATAGTCAGACAACTGTTAAGACATCTGCCAAGAGCAAACAACACAAAAATGAAGGAGTGCTGCATCAGATTACTGAACCTCCACAATCCCCCCCATCTAAACCTAGCTGAGATGGTTTGGATTAGTTGGGCTACTGAGTGAGAAAAGCATTTCAGGTAATAACCCAGCCATTATACTTGAAACACATGTGTTCTTTGTCCAAAATGCAGTGATGTTACAATCCACAAAGTTTAAATGGCAATGCATTCCTATGCCATAGTTTTCTGTAGAGTGACACCATGGGAGGAGTTTTCACTCATGGAGAGTGAAACACAAACCTGACTCTTTGTGGATCTTTGTAATTGTACATGTGTTTTGTTACCTAAATCTTACCACATATGTTAATTCTCAACTAAACTGAGAACTTCTAAAGCCCCACTGCTCTACTTTAACGCAACCCTTACAGATGTTGCATTGTTACACCATTTTTTTGACAGGGTAAAATGCTATGAATAAGGTAATGGAACACTGAAATACAAGACAGACCCATCAATAATCAAAATAAAATATCACTTCAACCTCTAAATTTTCAATAAAAACTCAATAAAACCAATTGTTGCTGTGTGACCCCTGCCTAGGATTGGCCGAGGGACCCGCCTGTCAGACCTTTGCTTCCACATAGGAGGTGGAGGAAATGGTGGGTGGGTCTTTGGAGTGAGGCGGGACTGTTGATATTCAAATAATTTTGCTGTGCTTTCTCAAATGCAAGATTGGTAAGGGTTGTTTTAACAGATTTGAACACTTGATGCCCCCTAATGAAGGATAAATTTGGCATCCGTTGTGCATCCTGTCTCTTCTCTGAGCTCTGCCCTGACAGTAAAAGTCAGTCCGATGTTGACTCTTGTCTTAACTCTTGTTCTGTGTCTGTTTCTTCTTTTTCCTTGCTTACCCTGATAATGTCCTCTTGTGTGTCTTTGCTGTGTTACAGCTGCCTGTTTAACTTGTTCTGTGTTTCATTTTACATTCAAATCATCATCCCTCCGTTGTAATTGGCTGGGCGCCACACCACAATCATCTCTTCCCTCCTTCACCGCTGACAACTCATTGGACATCGCTGAATATCTGTGGGCTCTTTTATAGCTGCTTCCTGCAGCTATAAAAGAGCTCACAGATATTCAGTCGTTGGCAACTGTTTGGCCCTTAGTTTGTTTCATTTGTGGTTTTTGGTGACTTTAGTTTTTGCTATCCAGGTGTTTTAGTTTGGTTAATGGTTTAGTTGTTCGTAGTTTAGGTCTTGTAGTGAGTTTTACACATGGGTTAAAGGGACTAGAGGCAGGAATAAAAAAAAACAAACAAACATGTGTGACAGTGTGGTCCTGTTACTATGCCTCCGACTGATCATGTGCCCTGGCTACTTGGCCACAGGGATGTCCCTTTGGCTGAATGGTCAGATCATCATCCCTCCGTTGTAATTGGCTGGGCGCCACACCACAATCATCTCTTCCCTCCTTCACCGCTGACAACTCATTGGACATCGCTGAATATCTGTGAGCTCTGCTGCTTCCTGCAGCAGGTGAATGGCTTTCACCTGGGAGTCTGGGGTTCAAAGCCCGCCCGGGCCCTCAGTTGCGTACCTTGCCACATTCTGGCGTTGTCGGCAGGATCCATGTGCAATGCCGGTAAACATGGATTCATAATTGGTGGCAGCCTGTGCGGAGCATGAGGACGTGCTTGTGAAAAGAGGGGGAGAGATGTGACAGTGTGGTCCTGTCACTATGCCTCCGACTGATCATGTGCCCTGGCTACTTGGCCATAGGGATGTCCCTTTGGCTGAATGGTCAGCGCGCATGACTTTCACCTGGGAGTCTGGGGTTCACAGCCCGCCCGGGCCCTCAGTTGCGTACCTTGCCACACATGCATGCCCATTTTTTTTTAATACTAATGGGTGATGAAATGCTAAATATCAAAAATAATGTTTCCACCCACATCTCTCTCCATTGCCTTGAACAGGCTGTGTGCTGCAAAATGCGCTGCAATTCAGTGTCTGAATTTCCTGCGCTGCCCTGCGGACGTGACGTCAAATGACGCTACGTCCGCAGTTTTGATACAGGAAGAAGACGGTCGCGGTAAATTCAAACACTGTAAGCGATTGTTATGGATTCTTCTGCCGTCAGCAAACGATCCAGATCAACTGAAAGACACTAAAAAGTGCAACTACAAAGAAAAAGTGTAGTAAGCACCATTATAGCTTCAGTTTTTGCACGCTCCCATGACGGCTTGGCTCGTGGCTGCAGTTACCTAGGTAGGTCTTGTTTTTGGTTTTTGGTTCCTTTTTAGCTTATTGGTGCTGCTCGTTCCTTCTTTGGTTTTGTAGAAATTGTGGATTAGGTTTGTGTTTTTCCCCATTTGGCTCCTCTTTAGTTTTAGGCTTTGTCTGTCTTTTGATTTTGTTCCTTTGAGCAGCACTACTAACGCCATCCCCTTTTTCAGGTTTTCAGTTTGCCAGTGATTTTGTTTGCCTTAATTTGCCGTCAGAACAACAAACATCTTTACTCCACCTTTACCATCCTCAGTCTCTTGTTACGTTCTTAACCCCTAGCAGAACTGGGACGTAACAGCTGAACCAGCCATGGTGCCTGTTTAAATTGGCTAGTGACGATATCCAGGTAGTGGTATTTTACATGACGCTGTAAAGCAGGGCTTTTCAACTCTGTCCTACAAGGACAGAAACCCTGCAGGTTTTCAATCCATCCTTGTTGTGACACACCTGACTCATATGAATCAAACAGCTAATAACATTCTGCACAGTGTCTCATGAATTTGGGTCAGGTGTGTTGTAGCAGGGGTATGTTCAAAACCTGAATAACTGCAGCCCTGGTAGGGCCAAGTTGAGTAGCCCTGATGTAAAGTAAAACAACTGCCATGTGAACATACTGAAAAAAAGTTTTCTCAGGCTTAAGGCGATGCAAGGCAACAACAGCTTAAAGACTATGCATAGTACGTTTCAGTGCAGAGTTTTAATGTCGGAAACTTGTGCAGAGCTGCTTTAACCACAACCATTCTCAGGTAAGTGGCCATAAATTATAAAAGTAAGAAACTGTAAGTGGGTGGAGGACAAGGAAAGTGTGAAGACTTTAGAAAACATACAGAAGCAACCTCTAACCCTCAAGCCATTGCATGATAGTCTGTAGATTAACGGCTTTTGCTGAAAGCTACCTTTTCCTCATAACTATTAATAGGTAACTTAACACTTGGCCAGGGGTTTGCAAAGCGCCACTTGTGGCTCTGGAGCTGCAAGTGGTGCTTTGGACTTTCCACAATGACTCAATAACACTGACTAAAAACGATAAAAAACCAACCAATGGTTTTGAATATAGATTTAGTAAGAAATGGAGGTTTTGGGAAGGTTTTCATGGAATTGCATTGAATTTTCTTAACACACTGACATTAAAAGTACCAGTAATTTTTTTCAAATCTATTTTCCTTGTCATTATTTTGTAAATTATGACCTTTTTTGTTTGACATAATTTTCCACAAATATCTATATCCCATAGATTTTGACCAAAGTTTTTTTTCCCCCAAAACCTAAAAATAGAAATAGTGTGGCTCTTCAAAAATTACAGTAAAAAAATTGACATTTTTATCCAAAATTATAAGTTGGCTTTTTTTTTTTTATTAAGGCCTTTAACATTTGTGGATCTAAAGCTTTACTCAGCTGGGTTGAGAGCAAAAATGGCTCATTGGATTGTAAAGGCTGAAGACCCCAGCACTTAGCAAATATGGAAAGTTGACTTCATTAAATAGGGTGACATAAAAAGGTTAAGATACAGTATAGCAGAGTGAGTAAAATAAATGTACAGTTTCTGAACCTGTAAGGTGCAAAAGCAACATTATTTGATCTGGTTTTACTCCTTGAAGCTGGATAATGCCAAAATGCACCGGATGCATCTGTTTATTCAGTTTTCCCTTGTTTACAACATTGAAAATCCAATATGTTGCCTCTTTTTTTACACAATTAAAAAAATTGTCAAAGTAGAAAACCAACAAAAAAAGACAGAAAAGCATTTGCATGAGCAGGTGTGGACAAATGTTTGATTGTGAAACATGAGCTCTTGTACGACAGCAGACTGTCAGCTATAACTCTGCTGTTTGGTGGATGTAGATGTTCTCCCTGCCTCACATCTGCAGCGAAGACATCGGCAGATGTTATGAACCTGTTTACAGTCATGAATTTATGCCCTCCGTTGCATCAAACACAAACCCGCTAAACTGAATTATTAAAGAACCTCCACTGATGACTGACTCTGTAAGACTTATAATTTGCCAGCATGTCAATGTTGATGCTACAAATGATTAAAAACCCCTGAAAAAGACGAAGCCACAATAGTTAAAAGGAGAAAATAATTCCAACTCTTCATAACAAGACAACCCACTCTTTTCTAACCTAATTCAAAAGAAAAAGTCATTTTTCAGGTTACTGTAAAATGCTATGAAAGACAGCTTAGTAGTTTCATTTGAAATATTTTTTTTCAAAATCTCAACAGATCTTAGCAGTTTCATTTTCTTCTGTTAAGAAATCTAGACATCCTTGGCACTTGACATTTGTAGTTTATCTGACTCTCCCTTCAGAAACAACCCGTTTCATAGAAAATTGCCATTTATATGTATGAACAAAACATTTGACATCTTGCAGTCAGTAGTCCAACTTCATAAAGTGTTAGAATACTGATGAATCAAATGTTGGAATTGGCCAATTAGCTTTGTCATTAACCCTACAAGGAAGTCACAAAAGCATTTATGTAACACATCCTTGCATTAATGTGTCACCAAAGCAGCCAAAAGAATAGTGTCCAGTAATCTGACAATAGCATAAAAAGAGGGTATTTTATCTTTTACCATTGCAGTTTTTAACCCCAACCAAGTACTTTTGATTTCTACTTATACGGCTGAGCCATGCGAGGGAATGACATCTGTTTTAGTGAAGTGGTTAGGTTAATAAGTGTCTCCTCATTCCCCTTTCTCCTCTATCCATCTGCCTATGACCTGAAAAGTAATCTTATTAAAATAATTAGAGATGTTCCCAAAATACACCCAGAGGAGAGAGGAGTGGGGCAAGATGAGGCTTCCTGGGGGAGCTAAAAGTGAGGAGGATGCACCAGTGTATTGGATGTGGAAGTGTTTCTGACATTGGTAGCGCCTGAAGAGGGTCTGACATGTTTATCCTAAAACAGTAGGAACATACTGCGTGTACAAAAACAGTCGAGTTTATGTTCTCACCTCCTCTGCTCATGTCTTTGATCGGAGAGACTTTGTGGCATGTGAAAGGAAACAGATGATAATAGTGGTCACTCCTGTGTGGAAACAGTTTTATTACTTGTATTTTGGGAAGGAACATACTATTTGGCAGGGGTTTAAGAATAATAGAAATGTATTCAGCTTTATGTTAATATTCCTATTTATTTACTTTTCCATATAATTTTCAGCTTAATTTATTTATTTGATGCATTTTTAACTTCTTTCCTTCTTTATTTTTATGCCTATATTCATGTAAGTTTTATTTTCTTATCCCCAAAATGATTCATTTCTGTTTTCTTTTCACCTGACATTCATTTATTTACAGCTGTGTGAAAAAGTTTTTGCCCCCTTTCCTAATTTCTTCCTTTTTTTGCATGTTTGTCACACTTAAATGTTTCAGATCATCAAACAAATTTAAATGTGTGACAAAGACAACACAAGTAAACAGAAAATGAAGTTTTTAAATGAAGATTTTTATTTTTAAGGGGGAAATTAAATCCAAACATAAATGGCCCTGCGTGAAAAAGTGATTGCCCCCTAAACCTAATAACTGGTTGGGCCACCCTTAGCAGCAACAACTGCAATCAAGCGTTTGTGATAACTGGCAATGAGTCTTCAAGAGCGCTGTGGAGGAATTTTGTTCCACTCATCTTTGCAGAATTGTTGTAATTCAGCCACATTGGAGGGTTTTCCAGCATGAACCACCTTTTCAAGGTCACGCCACAGCATCTGTATTGGGTTCAGGTCAGGACTTTGACTTAACTCCAAAGTCTTCATTTTGTTTTTCTTAAGCCATTCAGAGGTGGACTTGCTGGTGTGTTCTGGATCATAGTCCTGCTGCAGAACCCAAGTCCGCTTCAGCTTGAGGTCATGAACAGATGGCCGGACATTCTCCTTCAGGATTTTTTGGTAGACAGCAGAATTCATGGTCCCATTTACCACAGCAAGTCTTCCAGGTCCTGAAGCAGCAAAACAGCCCCAGACCATCACACTAAAACCACCAAACTTTGCTGTTGGTATGATCCTTTTCTGAAATGCCGTGTTACTTTTATGCCAGGTGTAATGGGACCTCCACCTTCCAAAAAGTTCAACTTTTGTCCCGTCAGTCCACAGAGTATTTTCCCAGAAGTCTTGGGGATCATCAAAATGCTTTCTGACATCCTGAGACGAGCCTATATGTTCTTTATGCTCAGCAGTGGTTTTAGTCTTGGAACTCTGCCATGCAGGCCATTTTTGCCCAGTCTCTTTCTTATAGTGGAGTCATGAACACTGACCTTAATTGAGGCAAGTGAGGCCTGCAGTTCTTGAATGTTGTTCTGTGGTCTTTTGTGACCTCTTGGATGAGTCGTCGCTGTGCTCTTGGGGTAATTTTGGTTGGCCGGCCACTCCTGGGAAGAACCACGGTTTCATGTTTTCACCATTTGTGGATAATGGCTCTCACTGTGGTTCACTGGAGTCCCAATGCTTTAGAAATGGCTTTGGAACCTTTTCCAGATTGATAGATTTCAATTACTTTGTTTCTCATTTTATCCTGATTTTTTTTGGATCGCAACATGATGTCTAGCTTTTGAGGATCTTTTGGTCTACTAAACTTCTTCAGGCAGGTCCTATTTAAGTGATTTCTTGATTGAGAACAGGTGTGGCAGTAATCAGGCCTGGGTGTGGCTAGAGAAATTGAACTCAGCTTTCCAAAGATGTGATAAACCACAGTTAATCTATGTTTTAACAGGGGGGGCAATCACTTTTTCACACAGTACCATGGAGGTTTGAAAACCTCCCCACGAATAAAAATCTTCATTAAAAAACTGCATTTTCAGTTTACTTGTGTTATCTTTGTCTCACATTTAAATTTGTTTGATGATCTGAAACATTTAAGTGTGACAAACATGCAAAAAAGTAAGAAATTTGGAAGGGGACAAAAACTTTTTCACACAGCTGTATTCATTTATTGACACTTTTTTTATTCAGTCATATTTACATCCTGAATATTTTCAATATTTCTCCGTGTGTTTATTTATGTCTCTTCTTTACTTTTCTGTATGCACTTCTGCCTTATTATGTAAATGAGGGGGCTGTTTTTACAGGTGTGTCTTGAGGACAGATCCTGGTTTACTGGCCAGACAACACTGAGCAGGTGTCAGGTACGAGGATGATACTTCCGATCTCTACCTGGGTCTACTGCTTTGAGGTTGAGGTTTTGAGCCGTTGAACCATCACAGAAATGTTTGACTTTTAACAGGAGATTGTTCTCTGGCTGCAGCCAGCACAACTAACAAAAGAACTGCTGAAGGTTAAGGTAAAGTTGGCTGTGATGATCAGAGGATGTTGCCTGGATCAATGAGATGAATGTTTGCTGAAGATCACAACTAACCTTCAGAGATCCTTCCCCAAACCAGTTTCCCTTACTCTTCTACCCTGTCCATCACAGCCACTGCTACTGAAGAAAAACACTCAATCTCTTTTTTTTTAAATTGTCCTGTCCAGCATCAGAGCAAACAGAATGATAGTCTGGGTGCTTTGTTGTGTTGAACAGATTTACTTTGCCAAGAAGAGCTTTATGGTTCTTCTTGATATTCTGAATTTATTCATTTTATCTCATTTTATTCAACTGAATTCTTGTTTATAACTGCACTTTACTATATATATTAGTAATATTGCTTGGCCTGACAAGAGAGAAGAGAAGGTTAAGAACAGAAACAATAAGGAGTGGAACAGAGAAAAAAACAGAATTAAAAAAAAGAAAGAGAAAAAAACATGGATACACTTACACAGTCAACTTATGCATCTGCACAGAAACCCATAAAAAACAAACAAACAAAATATTCCATGGTCTTTTCTGGAAAATAAAGCGAGGAATCCCTATACAGGAGGACCTGCAGGTGACAACCTAGTTGAAAACAACTTAACTAAAGTCAGCTACTGGAATATAATATCATACATGCACACAGAGAACTATGCATAAAAGAGGTAAAACTTAAAGATACAGTATGTAAGAATTACTGACATCTAGTGGTAAAGATGAGTATTTGAAAGAAAAGATGGTTTCTTTCAAATGATTTCATATTCCAAGCACTGTTGTGAATGTATGGTGGCCGTTAGTGGCCAAAATTCTCCCAGATGTAAAGATGTTTTCATCTGTAAGTAGATCCAGTGGTCTCAGGTGTAGCTGTGACTGTACTATGAGTAACATTTTCTTTTAAAAATGTCTTTAAAGGCATTACTCATCCCAAACAGTGCTCTAACTCCCATTAAACAAAGCTGGTACGGCAGTTTTAAAGTTCAGAGGGTTCTCATTTCACACACATTGTTTTTTCCATTTAGAGACACCATAAAAATGGTGGAACAAATATGGCAGCCTCCATGTATTTGCACTGCCCAACAAGTAGATATAAATGACTCATTCTAAAAAAATAAACACATAACAGTTATTTCTGTGAAGCAATTACACAACATTAGAAACACCCTTTTGGATTATATATTACATTTTTCTGTCATTGACCTTTGGTTTTCTACACACTGCACCTTTCAGCAGAAGTAGTTATTTGTACACACCCAGTGGAAAGCACAATCACAGCGTCAGCATGCAGATTATGCAGTATAAAAGGTGCTCTATGGTGAATACAGTTATGCAGATCCAACCTTGTCTCTGCAAGGGCCCAGAGGAAGCCTGGATGGCTCGAACCCGGGCCACCAGTAGCAGTCCAAAGAGACAGACATGCATCCACCCAGAGGGCGGCAGAGGGTGGCCCCTGCCTCCCTTATTGAATGTTGTTTACACCAACTTCTGATGATACTATTTGAATGTTGTAGCTGAAACAGAGACTCATCGCAGCTGTTTTCTCAATCTTGTATTGGAAACATTCACTTCAGTTTCCTGTTTTTTGCACGGAGGTAAGATGCCAATAGTCATACACTGCTGTAACTCATCTGCTTCAAGACTGGATACTGTGTGCTCAGAGATGGTATTCTGCAAACCTTGGTTGGAACCAGTGATATCTAAGTTACTGTTGCCTTTCTCTCCAACCAGTCTCCTCATTCTCAACAAGACATTTTGGTCCAGACAACTGCTGCATCACTGGATATTTTCTCTTCTTCAGACCATTCTCTGTAAACCCTAGAGATGGTTGTGTGTGAAAATCCCAGTAGATCAGCAGTTTCATACTCAGACCAGCTCGCCTGGGATCAACTCTGTCACATTAAACTCACTTAAATCCCCTTTTTTTCCTCATTCTGATGCTCAGTTTGAACTCAGCAAGCCATTTTCACCATGTCTACATGCCTAATGATCTGAGTAGCTGACATACTGTATGACTGGCTGATTAGAACAAATGCACCTAATAAAATGAACAATGAACAAATAAATTCTTTGATATGTACAATAATATACATATATTACAACCTGAATTACACTCAGAGTGAACAAATGCTGAGAGACTTTGGTTGTTATCGGGTGCAGCTAAAGGCATGACATGGCTTGTTAAGGTTGATGACCACTGCACAGAAAGAACAAAGATAAAATGAAAATAAGGGAGAAAAACAATAAATAGAGGGCAAGCGACAGACTAGGAAAATAAAGGAGAGGCAGATGGCTTGTTGAGACAGAGAGAGAGATAGATGGGACGAGAAGAATGACACGAGGAGGCATAAAGAGTAAAGATGTAAAATGGAATAACTGAAAATCTCCGGTCATGACGAAAAGATCAAAGAAATCATCAACTTCCGAAAGCCTAGATGTCACAGGATAGAGTCCAATTTATTGTGGATGGCAGAAAGCCTTTCTCCACCTGTAAATTATCCTCTGTCAGCTGGAACAGGCCAGAAACAAAACCGTGCTCAGATGAAAGAGAAAATGGAGCAGGACAGGAAATGAAATGTAAGAATGACACAGACTTCCTATTCAGCTCACGGAGTCCACTTCTATCAGTGTATGAAAAACACTAATGCTGTAATTATTGTTAATATGATTGCAGGTATGGACAATTCATCATTGTTAGCTACTCAGCCTCAGCCAACTCAATTCTCCCCATGTGCTGAGTGGGGGAAAAATTAACCAGCGTATAATTTGTTCGAACTTTATTTTCTCCTGCTCGGATGGCTGGTGATTATCATCATTACTGTGATTATCACTCACTTGGCTCTTGTTGTGTTTGTTGTTCATGAGCACGCTTCTCCCGAGTGATTGTGCAAATTGTATTGCAGCCTTTTCTTTTCTTTTTCTTTTCTCCTGTCATCAACTGTTGGATTTTCATGCAGGTGTGTGCGCGTCATCTTGTCTTGCTATCCAGGGGTATTCCAAGGTCACAATGATGCATCTTTGCCTGAAGAATGTGGACAGGAAAGGGGAAACACACAGAAAAATCATCTCTTAGCTGGTTGCCTGACATTGAGCTTGTATAGTTGAAGATGAAAGATTACACCCACACTCTCACACATGTATTCAGATCACACATTTTCACACAGTGGATACATTTTCAGACATTTCACACATTAACAATGCATAGTCAGACAATACTACAAAATTCAGTTTGAAAGTCGGAGGATCTCTTCATTTATTTATTGTGTATTAAAGAGTTGTTCTAAAGGTGTTCACTTTCCTGTTTTATTAAACTTTTTAAAAAAATACATTCATTATTTATGTATTGTTTTTCAGAGCCTCTTGCTGTTCTGGTGTATTGAAACTATATTTTTTAATGTCTAAATTTTAAGTATAAAATGTAAACTGTATACAGTCTGAACTTTTAATCAAATATAGGCTCTTTAAAAGCACTTTATAATTCCTCATTTATATAAACACTCCAACAGCACTTCTTATGGTGTAGTATATTTACTCTTAGTACAAGAAGTAAAGAATCAGTGTTTAGTCATTTATTCCCCTCTTTCACAATATCATAGTACAGTATTAAACATTTTGGAAGGTCTGATTAGTCACCTTTACAAAGATTTATAACTTGTATTGATCCTGCATTTGTGGAATGAGCAACACATGGGTAATACCCCCAAATATGGATAAAAAACCCAAGTAATAATCACTGATACGAGAGCTAACAGATGTGTATCAGTCAAAGATAACTGCCGCTTGATTATTACCTAACTGATCATATTGGAGGCATATGGGAGTCATAGGCAAGTAATAATCCTATATCTCCAGAATGTGGTACCTACTGTAACTCCATCATCCAGGATGACAACGCTCTCTCCCACAGGGCATTGTCACAGAATACCTCCAGAATTTGGTGATGAGAGGATGGAATGACTTTCTGAATAGACCTCTGCTTGACACTTGTGGTATCAGCTTGGGCATGCCACATGTATCAGAGTGACCAATATAACCACTACATAACTACCATCTATCTATCTAAACTTTATTTATAAAGCGCTTTCACATAAGGTGGCTAAAAGTGCTGTATAGGTGAATTAAAAAGACAAGATAAAATCATAGAACAATAATGTAAGAAGGCAACAAAGATTAAATAAACAATAAAAGACAGTGTAAGATTAAGCTTTTACTAGAGTTCAGGCAGACATCATAGGAAGAGACAGGCCTTTCCAGAGTTTAGTGGCTGCAGCTGAAAAGGCCCTATTTGCCTGAGTCACAAGTCACCTCCAGATAACCGTTCTAGTTGATCTTTAGCAACTGCTGGTTGAGCAATAGGATGCCATCCCACGGAAAACTGTGACCAGGCTGCTGACCAGTATGAGGAAGAGGTACCACAGGCTGTTGTTGCTGCACGGATCTTCCTCACACTAAGTTCTTTTGAAAGGAATGACGTGCAAAAATGGCCAACATGTGTTTTTTTTCTCATTACTGTGGGCGAGTGTAATCCTTCAACCCCTGAGGAACTCAGACCGTGAGTAAATATTAATAGGAGAATATTGCAGAGGATTCTGACACATTACTTTTTTTTTTGGGGGGGGGGGGGGGGGTTAACCCCCACGTTTAGCCGTGTTGCTCATTCTACAGAAACATGATCCAAAATTATACCTCACAGTAAGGTTGATATAGGATATTAAACAATGTATATAATATAAGCCTACTGCTAATTGGTGTTATCAAATGGGAGAAGTATTTGGTCAAAAGCTCATTTATTTGGTTGTTTGTTTATTTGCTCATTTATTTATTTTCTTCTTAGTCTTTTAGCCTCAGGTTATGTTTGTCTTTCTTTTTTTTTAAATATACGTAACATGTCTGTGCCAATGTCCTTGTGTGTTTACGACAATAAATTCTATTCTATTCTATTTTAAAAATTTCTTTACTTTTTGCGCTGATTTTAAGTTGTCTTGAGTACATCAGGAGTGTGGGTCAAACAACAAATCTTTTGATCGTAGGATAAGCAGTCTAACTCCTAATGAATTTTTTACAACCGTTATTTAATCAGGACGAGCCTCACTGAGGTGAAAATATCTTTTCCTAGAGCGTCCTGTGGCCAAGACATCAGCTGAACAGTAAAATACAACAACACACATTCAAGCTGGTTCAAAATTTAAAAAACAAAGCAAGAACAAATTAAACATAGATGATTAACAATTTAAAATCCCAGAATCAAGCAAAATATCTTCAAACAGATGTAACTGCCTCCAACTCATCCAACATTTACTTAAAAGCATCCAATCAGACCAGGTCATGAAGCTTTGAAGTTGAAGTCATGAAGTCTTGAAGTTTGTTTCAGGCAAAGAAAGCAACAGAAAAAAAAAAAGAAGCTTCTCCTCATCTCAGTTCTTACATTAAGCTGTGTTTAAATTTTCTTGATTTTCTCCTTTAAAGACACACAATGTAACTTTTAGACCTTAAAAATCTGCGCTTCTGACTCGTTTTGATGGCACACCAACATTCATTATGTGCATTTTCGAGCAGTCACTGCTCAGAGGCGTCCCAGAGCTCAGAAACAGCAGTATGTAAGTTTCCCATCCGGGATGCGACCGTGACGTTACAGCCGACTCTTGGTTGCGCAATGCGTCACTTACTCGCAAACGGATATGAACTAGGTATGAACACTGCGGGTGTTTAGAACGCGCATCATGTTGGATTCGGCAAAGAAACGCAAGGAAACATTACCAGAGGAAGAGAGGAAAAGACACAGAGGAAGGGACAGGACAAGAATGTGGATAAGACTCTCTAACTGGCTGGAGTGAATCACTGTACAGGTACGATACAAGATGGATGCTACTTTAGCCGCCGATAGGGGGCGCGTCACTGAGAAACTGCTAAAAAATTCCGTTGTGTGTCTTTAATCTAACCTTATAAACAGAAGCATTTTAATGCTATTTTAAAAATCAGTTATTTAGGCCTTGTCTCAAACCACACACTTGCCCGAGTGCACTGGAAATCAGTCTGTCTGTAGTACACACTATTGTCGCAAAATGCTGACTCGAATAGAGCACTGCATTTACCAGAAGTGAAGGACTAGCATTGGCCGCTAATGTCAGCTAACTCTACTGAGCGGGTAACTGTGGCCTCAAACACATGACCATAACTGTCATCAGGGGGTGAACGCCTTGGTAGCATGCTACATACATTTGCAATTATGTCTGAATAATTTCATAAATATATCTCAAAACAGTACAAAACAGTACAATACAGCAGGGGTTGCCACCGCATCATTCACCGCCATTATTCCGCTCTGAAAGCGGTTCAAAAGTCCCACCTCTTCCACTGTGTCAGCAAGATGGCGTCCGTTCAGCGCGAGAAATGTGCTTCATTTTGCACTGCGTTTTTGGTTGTTATTAGGGCAACATCTGGGTATTTTCAGGGCACTGAATTTTTAAAAAATCTTTTTTTTTTTCTTTTTTTTTTTTTTGTAATAATTTTTATGACAGTATGAACGCACTGCACACTCAAAAATAGTGTTTGACGTGGTCAAGTGTGCAGTCTGAAACATGGCCTTAGTGTTCGTACTCCTACACTCCTGATTCAGATTAATAAACTTCCTCATCTAGTTCAGTTCTTTGCAAGCCTGTTACTGAGCCATTAATTTGATTCAGGTTTGTAAAAGTAGTATTGCCTCCAAGACATATGCAGGGCAGTGGGTCCTGAGGACTGGAGTTGAGAAATGCTGATTGGCCCTGTTTACATGATGACTCTTCAGGGTGAAAACATAAAATATTTTTCCAGATTGTTTAGACGGTTCTGGCGTTTTGGGGAGTCAAAATTTTGAAAAAAAAAAGGTACCCACCTTCCAAGGTGGATATCTTGAAAATGCTCCACTGAAGAGTCACTGTGTAATTTCGTTTAAAACGCAAAAGTCTGTTTTGTAATAAGAAAAGTGTTTGTCGTCATAGTAACATCACAAACAAGCACCAGTGCAGGAAAACTTCGACAAACATGTTGGATTATCACTCAGCAACAGATCATCAACTTGTCCTGACCACTTTAATGAGCATTCAAGAGAAATATTTATGCCATTTGGTCTTGATGGTGGCGCCATCTAGCGACCTGGCGTGTAAACTGCATAAAAAAAACATGACATGCCGTGCACAGTTACTGTACGTACAGTCTGCACACCGAATTTCTCCTCACAATGCTCGTGCAAGCGCAGAGTTGCCAGAAAGTAAAACCCTACTTTTGCATTTTTCAAGCAGAGTGTCATCGTGTAAACGTGGCCTTAAGGTGGATTTCCACCGGGTCCGTGTGCGGTGCATTATGGCTGCGACGTGGCTTTCGGAGCAAATATCGGCCGTTATAGTCAATGGTGCGGCTTGCACCAGACACATGTCAGATGTGTCCCACATCCGTTCCAGGTGCGTCTCGCCACGCCACTCCGCTAGAAGTCGGGTCTTTTTCTGCTTTATGCTCCCAGAGTGCATCAAGGTCTGCACTGCAGATCGGACCAGACGGAAAACCAGACATGGGAGCAGAATGAAGCATCTGGTAAATTTAAGAATAAAAGCCTGTCGGAGAGTTGTGATGGCATAAACTACTGTACCATTACCAGTGGCTCCAGGTTAGAAGTCGTCAAGCATAGCGTCGCATGGACTGTGCAACCTGTGCATCCGCATAGAACCTCACACCTGCATTCCCGCTGTGTGTGTGTGTGCGTGTGTTTTTTAGATTAATCACATTTGATTTTCGGCTCTCTGTTTAGGTCACATAAAACAACTAAATAAAGAATACCAGTGGATTTACATGTAGGAAAAAGACTGGTCAAGATCTCCAACTTTGATTAGATGTGTGATAAGAAAATAATTTGTTACCTCAAAAGGATTGAAGGAACTGTGACTCAGGATTTTAATAACTCTTCCTGTAACGATGGCATCGGGCAAGCAAAGCTTTTCAAAGCTGATACTAATTAAAAATAATTTGCGCACCTATGTCACAGAACAAACTGTGCACATTTGCACTAATATTTGTTAGAAATGGAATTAGCCTACATCCAAACTGGATTATGAAGTCTTATTGCTGAATTTGCGGCCAAGAAAGCAAGAAAGTGATGGCATGATCAATTTATGGGATCGATTATACATGGTAAGTTAATTGTTAAAAATGTAAAGATGTTGTGTATAGTTGTACAACAAAGGAACACAACCTATATTATGAATGACACGTGTCTGCTGGTTTAAGTTTGAAAATGCAGGGGAAAAGTGACTTTATGTGGGACATTTATTGCACACACACCACTGGACATGTATCCAGCCCTCCTGATCATTATCGAGTGATCCTGCAAATATGATGTGTCAGATTTATCTCGCAGGTACACTAGCCCAGACTGCAGTTGCGGGCGTGCCGTGACACAGTCTAGGCATGAGCTGCTGCTTCATCGAGGTCAGTTCTAATTGCACCGCAGCCGTAATGCACCGCACACGGACCTGGTGGAAATCCGCCTTTAGATTATGACAGTAGTTGATAAAGGTGATTGCATGTAATGAGCTTGATGCACAACTCCATTACTTCCTGAAATTAAGCCAGCTCCTTTGTGTCCTGTCTTTCATTCCTGGACAATTTGATTAATCCAGGTATGCTTGATCTCAGCAACCATGACAACAAAAGCCTGACACACCTGGATTAATCAGTTTATCTAGTAAGAAGAGAAAGGAGGCAAAGGAGCTGACTTATGTTCACAAAGTAGAGTTGTGCAGATAGACCAATCAAAAAACAATAAATTAATTCATGGTTTGAATTAAACTAATCTTATGGTTGATTTCTTTTCCAGGTGCCATAAAACAGCTTCTGCAAGCTTGGTGATCCACTGGGACATGAAAGAAGAAAGCGCTTAAATTTCCTGTCTTTTCACACATGGTCTTGTCAATCAAGTTTTACAAGCATTGGTAAGCCCAATCAGGATCAGCCTGTAGATTTGGAACAGGTGTTTTCACTAATGAGCGCATCTACCTGAGAGAGGAGCTGTGCTAATTAAATCCACCTGGTTTAGTGATTGGTTGGAACAACTACTGGAGAGGATTTTAACTTTGTGGACCAGGAATGTCTACTTGTAATATCTATATCTATCGCTCCACGGCAGTGATGGAACTGACAAAACACTGGTTAGAAATGTTTGTTAAATCAAAGTAATTAAAGATAGTTGGCTGTTTTTGTATGATTTGTTTGTAAAAGTCTTGGGAAGGATTGTCTTTTAGACAGTTTGAATAAAAGGGGTGGGAAAAAATATAGATACACTGAAATATTTTCATAAGCCGATACCATATCTATATTTAAAAATGCCGTATCGATCTATTTTACTAATGAAATAATGTGCAATTTTCATCATTTATATTCATGAGATCACACAACGTACCGGAAGATTTCATTGTTCTGTTACGAAATCTCATGAGATTTCACAAAATGCCACAAGATTTTGGAACAGAACGATGAAATCTCGCTGTATTTCATGAAATCTCATGAGATTTCATAACAAAATGATATCTCTTGAGATTTCATTAGTAAAATAGATCGATACCGCGTGTTTAAATATAGATATGGTATCGGCATATGAAAATATGGCGATATTTCAGTGTAACAATATTTTGTCCCACCGTTATTAAATAACAAGGTGACCCTTTTGTAGTCACTCGTGGTGCAGCCGGGTCATTACCAAAAAATAAAGAAAAAAAATTGCACAACTAATACCGCTTTATAACGATATGTGTAAATATCATATCTCTCTCATGTAAATATCATATTGCGATATCATATCAGTATATTGCACAGCCCTACTTGTTACTAGTATTCAGTCTTTTCCCAGCTGAAAGCAGCCTATTCTAAAGGTGGATGATTTTTATTACCAAAATACAAAAGAGTGGTTGAAGGCAAATGACAATAATGTGCTACTTTTTTTGCAGCCTCCACACAATGAATGCTGACTTTTGGTTTGCTGAACATCTAAAATTCACGTCTGACAGTGGACAACATTTTCTCTAAACTGCATTAATACCTAATAATCCAGCAAATGATATCAAATTAATGTGTGTAAACTGTGCTGGTACTGGTGAGAGACTAAAATTTTAGTTTGTTCCATTACCTTCAGTCTAACAGGTTGAATTTGCTGATATAACTTATTATATCATGGTTTACATCAGTGTATAGAGATCATTATAATTTCAACTCATAACGGTCAGTCTGTAAAACTGCTTTAGAAGAAACTCAAAGTCTCTTTTTAAGTGCTGCTGGAAAAACCATCAGATGCTGTGATGAGACTTGCTCTCACGAGGACGCTCCTGGGGAAAACAAAACCTGAAGTTACCCCAGAAGCTCATTAGTTTTCTTGCTTGGGAATCACCAGTTAACGGCAAATTAGTTTAAAGACGACATCTTGGCTTCTGAGAAGTCAGTGGACACGTCTCAACATCAGCTGAGTGGGTGATGAGCAGACTGATGGAGATCAGTCTCAGAAAAACGAGCGTCTATAATCACAGGAGAAAAATCTGTGATGGTTGTGTTGGAGAGCAGCCTGAAGAAGCTGCCCCCCAAAGAGCCGAGCTCCATGATGACTGAAGGAGAAGCTTGTAGTGACTACATCAAGAAGCTGGTGGACAGATTACCATTAACTTTCTGCATATTACAGTAATCTTTTAAGTAACTGCCTTTCAAGTTTGGTGCCGTCTTTAATCCTCGGTTATCTCTACGCTTCAGAATCTTCAAATATATGATTGAACATCAGCTAAATTATGGATCAGCTGATTGATAAATACAACATTAGTTTTTTTTTGGGAGGGGGGGTGTTAATGTATAAATTGCAAACAAAAACAGAAGGCTACAACTGGCTAATTGTTTGTAATAAGAAGAAAAAGAAAATAAAACATTTGAAATGACACATTTTATTTGTTAATAAAAAATATTGACAGATTTCTTTTTTAGACAAACCTGGAAACAGGAAACATTAAGAGTCAAGGTTGGTTTTAGAGATTTAATGAGATCTAAATGACCATGAAACAAATAATATTTACAGGTTAAAAAAGATTGTAGCTCTGAATTGTTCTTTTTATTTCTTTTGTTACAGAGGAATGTTTATTTTTTTGTTTTTATGTGTCCACATCAGTTTGGTTATTGTGTTTCAACATTGTCTGGCAACCAGTCCAGGATGCTGCCTGTCTCTCGCCTGATAGCAGCTGGTACTGGCTCTAGCCATCCTGCATTTGAATAAGTGGGGGAGCCAATAGATGGATGTTTAAACACTACAAGCTCCACGGGATCCTCTGACTATATTTAGCAGCAAAAACTGAGAATTGTAATTTACTGTTTAAGAGATAGCTACAGCACAGGATTTCTTGTTTGATGCTAAATCAGGGAAGACGGTGATTATTATCACTTAATAATACCCACAGCAGTCATATTTATTGCTGCATGTTGTACCTCCAAATGAAATAACTTGGGCGAAAGTTCACCATTCTCTATTTTTCAGTTTAGTTCACAAAACGTGCGTCAGCATCGCCACAAGCTCAGGCTCACTCGACTGGGACGCTTATGAGAATTGGTTGCAAGCTTGCCAGAAGCACAGCATCAGGAGTCGCAGTAGCTGGCATGACTTCTGGACGGGCATTGACCTGGAGCTGCAGGAAAATACAGCACAGGCAGCCTTTGAAAGGATTTAGCAGCTGAGCTGTGGTGCCAATACCAGGCTTTAACAGATATTTGAGTCCAGAAGCCCGTATTCAGCTGCCCAGATTCCTGAGATGATAGATCACACAGTTCAGAAACTATTGTAATGTTGATAGCAAGAACAAAGAACCTTGTCTAATGTGTTGCTTTGGAAAGTTGAGGAGAATCTAATTTTAAGGGGGAACTTTGAACTAAAGACAAAAGGCAACATTGGCCATTTTGCTGGTTTTGAACAAGACTTCATTTGCTGGAAGCTTTTAGCCAAAAGTCACATGATTGAATATAAGCATTGAGCCAAATGATTAAATGAAGCTGCACATTTAGCAATAAAGATAAAACAATGCAAGCTTATGAATTATGGTGTCATGCTTTTGATGATATGTATGCATAATATTCTATTACTTTAACACATATAAGAACATGATTCATCAAAGCTGCCTGTTTTCTTACATATTTACTTGCTTATTTCAGGTCTGGTGTGTAGTGAGTTTGTCGTTCCTTTTGTTTTGAGATTTTTTTATGATCTTTCTATCAGCACTAAAGTTACCTTAAATCATCCGGATGTTCATTAACTGAAAATAAATGTGTGTGCAGACTGAATGGTGCATGCACTGTCAGCATCAGCTGCATGCACAGCACTGACTTGTTTGCTACTTTCTGGTTAGATGTATAAATGAAAACTGAAGTCCTGCCACTTTTAGTAATGCATGTATTAATGTATAACAATAAAACATCTTTACATTTTTTTTGAAAATAACACCAACATGACACCATGGGGGGTGTTGTAAGGGAAGCGTGCCTAACTGAACAACTCAGAAACTCTGGGGCTGCATTATTCATGGAAATGGTTGCCTTTCAGTACTGAACACCCCATGGAACGAAAAAAAAATCACTGGGTTTGACTCAGACTACTGGGACAATCCTGAAACATGAGCCCGCATGTCCACAGTGCTGTACTGTAAAATTGATTGGAGGCAATAATTAGAAGTGAACAGAAGCAGAGAAAACCAGGACTTTGGGGTGAAAGTGCTCTTTTTCTGTGTGCAGGTTTCAGACAAACCTGAACACAACAAATAGTTAATGAACTGAGGTCATAGTACCAAAAAAGAAAAAGGGATAAAACCAATTTCTTTCAGGCACAATCAATTACAAATACCATTTTACCTGTAAATGAATCAAAACTCTGTGAAATCCTTCTGATGTTGCTTGAACAGCTTAATTTCTGCTGATTTATGCATTTGCTGATGTTTCTGGTGGCAGTATCATCTGCTAGATGGGCTTTGCTTGGTGGTTGTCTGGTTATATAGCAGCTATCCAGCTTGTATGCAGCTAGCATCTGAGCCCATGAGCATATTTGCACTCCAGCGTGCTCGCTCCAACTTAATATGCTCACTGACACTTCTAATATTCATCACATTATTATCTGTAGGATGTAATGGCCAAGAAGGCAATTGCCCCCTGCTTTAACATTAGCCTAATATTACAATTGCAACCAGATATGATTAATTGTGTCACTGCTGACTTTCTACAACTCTGTTTCAGAGAAGTGTGTGTGATGTGTAATTGTATGCTTTTTTATTTAATGAGGTGTATTATGCTCTACAGACCAGGTAAAATCTTTAGGCTGTAATTGCCGGGTATTATTATCTTACTGTGCAAACCTTCACACTTCACACATGAATAGTACACCTACAAGCAAAAAGACATTAAAGACACTCAAGACAATTTCTGGTGTATTTATTGTACTTCCCACACCTTTCTGTTAGCTTCTTTTTGTGTCATGACGACTACATATTTGAGTCGTTAGAAGGTGTGGAGATTAAAAGACTTAATTTGCAATAAAAAGGGGGTGTCTTAATTCTGTTTCCTTTCACATGAAAATAATCCTAATTATCGTTTTGAGACTTCTCATGAATTTGCTGTGTATTTGAGGTTTATAGGGCTTTCAGCTATGAGTTTCTAGGTAGTGTAAATCACATTTAGGTCTTTTTTAATTGACACAGACTTTTTCAGATCATTCTGACACATGAGAATCTTTTTTTCCCCTTTAATGATGTTTTGTGAGCGTGAATGAAAATAAGATTGATCTGCAAATTACTGAGGAGATCTCAGAGCTGGTTTAGCAAAGGTTTTTTTGTTTTTTTTTTAGAATTGTCTGCAATCACTGATCTGCTGTATGTTTCCACAGCAACAGTTTGCTAACTGACTATAATAACATTACATATGCACATTAGCATGAAACAACAACCCAAGAGCAAAGTTTTCTTTTAAAAATGCAAATATGAATGCAATTCTAATTGTGAAGAAGGATAAATGTTAGTAGAGGCATCATTGGTCAGAAAACAAGGTCAGAGTTCTTGTTTTCACAAACAGGCCATGAAGTTTAGGTTGAACAGGCATGGCTGAATGTGTCGGGACCATTTCCAGGACATTTTTAAGGGGGAGGCCAAGATGAGACAGAAGTGAGTATGAGGTGGCCAGTCCATAGATCCTTTCCCCTTGACGTCATCACCGTGGGCATCGCCATTTTTTTGGGTTAAATGGTCAAATAGTCGCAACAACCTAGAGACTACCTGTGGACAGATATTGTGTTTCATCGGTAGCCCTGCTTCTAGTTGTATAACATCATTAATGATTCATTGTGTTGTCAGTGGATGTAAAAGCTGTTCTACTGACCCCGTGCAGCAAAAGTTTTTGTCCATTCCAGCCAAATGTTTGACTGAGGGTGTGCGGGTGGAGGATCTTTTTCAGACGGACATTGTGACTAGCTCGGATTAATTGCAAAATCTCCCACCCCTCGAAACACTCCAAAGTGTGCTCTGATCACTTCATCGCAGGTACTGTGACATGTAGATCACTTCGTGGTCTGACTACATGTGGATTTGTGCTTTTATAACAAGGGTTAGGGTAATGAGTGTGTGTGTGTGTGTGTGTGGGCGCATTTTTGCAACATTGTGGGGACCATGTTCCAGATTTTTATGATCACAGTGGGGACGTCTTGCCCTCGTGGGGACATATTTCCGGTCTCCCCGGGTACGAACCCCGTTTTGAGGGTCAATACTAGGTTTTAGAGATCAAGTTACACTTAGGTTTTGGTTAGGGTTAGGACAAGGGTTAGGTTTAGGCAATCAGGTATGGGCGTTAGGTTTAGGGAAAGGGGCTAGGGAATGCATTGTGTCAATGGATATACCCTACGGGGATATAAAAACAAACGTGTGTGTGTGTGTGTGTGTGTGTGTGTGTGTGTGTGGGGGGGGTTAGGGGTTAGGGTTAGGGGGGGTAATGTGGTTCCACTCTTACATTTGATAAAATTTTCTTTTAGGTGCATGGACAACTATAATTTTGAACATGTTAGGAATAAGGAGAAACCTTTATTAGCAGAAAAAGATAAGAGATGGTACGGGAAACAGTGTGGTTATAACTAAACTGTAATGCTAACCTGCTAACAGTAGTCCGGCAGCTACTACTCTGTTAAACTTTGTAAATCGGATAAACGCCAATGCCAAGTTTTCATTCCAGACTGAAGTGATGCTGAGGAAGAAGTGGATCAAAACGACCGATTCGCCGCGGTGAAGGACCGAACTTTATAATAAAACGACACACGTTTGTTTGTAGCCGGCAGTCTGCACAGTCGTGTTGGCAGGCTAGCATTAGCCAGCTCAATGACGTGCCTAACTTTGTGCGGCTGAAAACACACAAGCATCTGAAAGCGTTTCCTTTCTTGGCAGTCCCCAGTTGTTCCGCCGGAAACAGACCCGATTTTTTTAAATGTTTGTGTGTTTTAAGACGCACAATGTTAAGCACGTCAGTAAAAGCTTGCTGGCTAATGCTAGCATGCTGTGAAGTGCCGGTGCCGTGCCCCACCGGCGACAAACAAACGTGTGTTTTATTATAAAGTTCGGCCCTTCACCGCGGCGAATCGATCGCTTTGATCCAGCTTTTGATCCAGTATCACTTCAGTCTAGAACAGGGATGTCAAAGTGATTCCAGAAAGGGCCGTATGGCTGCTGGTTTTCTTTCCAACCAAGCAGTAGCACACCAGACTCCACTCATCTCATCAAGTCTTCAAGTTAAGACCTGACTCACTTGATGAGCTGAGTGGAGTCTGGTGTGCAACGGCTTGGTTGGAAAGAAAACCAGCAGCCACACGGCCCTTTCTGGAATCACTTTGACACCCCTGGTCTAGAATAAAAACTTAAGTATGTTTGGAGTTTATATGATTTAAACAGTATAACAGAGCAGGAACGGCTGTTGTTAACATGGCCCGGAAGAGGAAGTGTCCAAATACCGGGAAGTTCCGGTAAGCGTGATATTCCCCTATTGTTAGAACAAACCCTCCCCAACACACCTGCATCAAATGGCTAATTCCCTCATGTGCATGTCATTCAGCTCTGCAGAGGCTGGTAACGAGCAGTTCATTTGATTCAGGTGTACTGGAGAAAGGAGGCAACCAAAATGTGCAGGATAGTAGCTCTCGGTGACCGGACTTGGCCAATCAAAATGAAGGCAACTTGGTCTCCGGGTAGAGCTGTATATCATTACAGCACCCAACTGTATTACTGAGGAAGGGAGGTCTAGCATGCCAAAACAGTCCCCTGCTGTTAAAAGTGATGTTTTTTTCTTTGGAGTATTTACATATGCAGTAATGTCAACTACATGAACCAGTTTTTACAGCTATGTCATCACTCTTTTAAGACGAATGAGCAAACAAGTGAGTACTATATTCCTCTGAATTCAGATTTAGCTTTCCATCAGTTATTGGGGACGTTCTCCACATTCTACTGCAGGGGTGTCCAGCTCCGGTCCTCGAGGGCCACAATCCTGCAGGTTTTCCGTGCCTCCCTGCTCCAACACACCTGACTCAAATTAATGAGTCATTGTGCAGAACTTCATAGGCTGTTAGATTCATTTAATTGTGTCAGGTGAGTTGGAGCAGGAAGGAAATGAAAACCTGCAGGACAACGGCCCTTGATGGCTGACTTTGGACACCCCTGTTCTACTGGCCACGTGCGCCTAACGATGCACACTGCCACAGCACAGCTGAAAAAAGCAGCTAGCTAGCCAGACAACAACAAACCACAATCTACTAAACTCGCAGCACAATAGTACTCGTTTGTTCGTTCATTCGTCTTGAAGTATTGGTGAAATTAAGGAGTTTTTCTGTAGATCATGCCTTATAGAGAGGCCTATTCCTTTTGTCCCGTTCTCTCCCATTATATGGATATACGAGGATCTACAACTAATCTAAATATCATCCGAAGGGTCAGAGTAACACAGAAATTTTATCAGTAAGTAAATGCATGTATAAATTCCTAGATATAAAGTCCAGGTTGAAAAAAAAGAGAGTTATCCTTTAAAACATTTCTTAAACATGCAGACAGACACATGCTCCACCAAGTGAAGTATAGCTGCTGGAATCACTTGTCCAAAGTAGGGATCTATTTTTAGGGTAACAGAGGTTACCCCCAAACCTCATCTCCTTGTCCCATGTTTTCCTATATTTCACTGATTAGTCACTAGTGTATATGACATTGTTATCACTAAGTTTTCTTTTTCTTAATCAGCAGGATTCCCTAGCTGAGACTTATCTCTTCTGTCCAACTAATCTAGGCACATCCTTCCTAAATCTGGTTCTTTCGGAGGCTTTTCTTCCTGTTAAAGGCAAGTTTTTCTTTTCCACCAAAACCTGCTGAATTGATAAGATACAATTCATGGGTTTCCTTAGCTAGGCATTTCTGCAAAAAAAATTAATCGGCTTAAATAAAAACAGTTTTAAGGCTATAAGTGTGCCTCATATCATGGATTTTTTTTAATCAGAATGAAATTGGGCTACAATCAGCTGGACTGAATTGGACTGTATCTTAAAAAGCACCCTAAAACTGAATTGAAGTGAATGGAATTGTGTTGGATGAAATTGAGCTGAAGTGCAAACAAATAGCACAAAGTCTTTACTGAACTTACAAGAGGAAGAACAGAGAGAAAAGAAGAGGACAACAAAAAGGACGAGGCCCCATTGACTTGGAGTATTCTGTTTCCTGATGTCTGACTTTGTGCCCATTGGCCATCTCACAAGCAGCAGTGTACTTGGTGAAGATAAAGCAGTGTGAAGATGTTCTTACCAGAGTGTACTCTCTCGTGTATGCTGTAATCTCTGAACATGTGTGAAAGGTCAACCTTGTTCTAGTTTTCCAGGATGGAGTGCTGTAAGAGCTGTCTGAAAACATCAAAGTTAACTTCAAGGTCTTATTTTTTGGGAACAGAGATTCCTTTTTACTAGAATGAGACTTTGTTTGTGCATATATATGTGTATTTTTTGCATTATTTGTCTCTCATGTGCACCTCTCTTTTTTAAGCTATCAGCTATGCTGTGTGAGCATACTTCCAATTTCCTATTCATTCTTTTTGTGCTGAAGGTTTTATGCTGAAGGTTAGGCTGAAGGTTTCCATGCATAAGATGTAGATCCAGCAAAGTATCTACTTAAAGAAAGTTGGCAGTTTTTCTGCTTCTACTCTCATTTAATATTTTTTTTTCTTTTTTATGGATGCAGACTGATGCAAAGTTGGCATGCTAAGTCCACACAGTCACAGTATTTGGACTGCTTTCAGCTTGCTGCAAAATAACCCCATGGACCTCACAAACTAGTCATGATGAAACTGGCTTCACCCATGTACAGACTTGGAAACTGTGAATTTCCTTTGATCTTACTTTCAGTCTTTATTATCATTTTATTTTTCATTCAGTTTCTATCAAGCATTGCGCTAATGTCATCAATAGAGCAAATATTTTTCTGCCATTTCATGTACAGCAAAGAAAAACAGTATTGAACATGTCAACATTTTTATCTCAAAATACATTATATTACTAATTGAGCTATTGACATGAAATTTTCACCAGATGTCGACAACAACCCAAGTAATGCACACTTACAAAGAAATCCTAACATTTATGCCCATAAATGAAGATATGTGTGATACAGTGAAATGACACAGGGAATAAGTATTGAACACATGAACAAATAAAGGCGCAAAAAGATGTGGAAAGCCAAGAAAGCAGCTGGAGTCTGTCAGTATTTAGAAAGTAATCCTGTCCCATATCAGTGCAAAGTAATGTCAGCTGGTTTAGTCCTGATTGATGCCTTTAAAAAGGTTCTCATCACCAAGGTGTCAGACAAGAAGCATTACATGATGGGTAAAAGCAAAGAGCTGTCTAAAGACCTACGCAACCTTATTATTGCAATACACACTGAAGGCATTGATTCCAGGTGCATTTCTAAACTTTTGAAAGTTCCCGTGAGCACCATTGGGACCATCATCCGGAAGTGGAAAGAACACGGCATTGTCATAAACCGGCCACAGCAAGGTGCCCTGGATCAATCATGGAGAGCTTCACAAAGACCTGAATCAGCAGATACAGTTGTTTCAGAGAAAACAAGAAGTAATGCACCCAACCGCTATGGCCTTCATGCATGCACACCATGCAAGACTCCATTTCTGAAGAAAAAGCATGTTGATGCTGGTTTGAAGTTTGCAACACAACATTTGGACAAACCTATGACATTCTGGAAAACATTGTCTAGTCAGATGAGACCAAAACTGAACTCTTCGGATGTCATAGGACACAACATGTTTGGAGGAGAAATGGCACCGCATTTGAGCCCAAAAACACCATAGCAACAGTGAAATTTAGAGGTGGTAACATCATGGTGGGGGCTGTTTTTCAGCACGTGGTACTGGCAGACTTCATATCATTGAAGGAATTAATGTAGAAAAGTAGAGAGACATTCTGGATCAGAATCAGCTGCCATCTGCTGAAGATGACAAGAGGCTGGATCTTTCAGCAAGACAACCATCCCAAGCACACAGCCAAGGAAACACTCAACTGGTTTAGCAATGTACGCAACAGAGGGCCCAAGCAGGATTTGATCCCCAGACTCCCAAGTGAAAGTCATGCGTGCTGACCATTCAGCCAAAGGGACATCCCTGTGGCCAAGTAGCCAGGGCACATGATCTATCAGAGGCATAGTGACAAGACCGTCAATTGCCACATTAAGAAAAAAGAAAATAAAGCTGCTAGAATGGCGAAGTCAATCACCCCACTTGAACTTAGTTGAAAATTTTTGGAAAGAACTGAAGATCCGAGTTCACAGAAGAGACCCCTGCAACCTTGAAGATTTGAAGGCAGTTTGTGTGGAAGAATGGGACAAAATCAGAGCAACGTATTCCACTGGTTTCTCTAAACAGGAGGCGTCTTGAGGTTGTGATCACCAACAAAGGTTTTTAAAGTATTCATTAAATTACTATATAAATGTTAGGATGTTTCTTTGTATGTGTGCATCACTTGGGTTGTTGCCAACATCTGGTGAAAATTTCATGTCAATAGCCCTACTAGAAATATATATTCTGAGCAGAATGTTGATGTGTTCAATACTTGTTATCCCGCTGTATGCATTTATGTATTTGTAATTATTTTTAAAAGAAAATCCTTACCTTAAAGTTATACCGTGCAACTTTTTGGCCATTATGGGCACTAACCTGTAACTTCCCACAGGCGCCACCACTGTCTTAAAATTAAACTGTCTCCATCTGTGTTTTGGAAAAGTGTTGCATACCACTTTGAAAAGCTGATTTTTAAGTCATCAAGCCATTAATCAAAGTGCTCCAGGTTACATGATCCAATGAGAGACGGGCCGCTCCTGAGAAGTTACAATGCCTGGTTTTGAGAATGGTAGCCCCCTCAGAGCAACGACGACATGCGTGAAGTGCTCTATATTGACCGCAGAAATCAGCTATAGTTACTTATATTAATAATAATGCTAGAATATAATGTATCATAATATTTGGCTAACATTGGGTTCAAAAGTTACAGGGTCACTTTAAACACAGTTCACTGTAAATCACTTTAAGTACTTGATATCTCTTAAAAATGATCTTACTCTAAACTGTTTGCTTGCATTTTTAAATCAGATCTCCTCAACTATGTAATCACTGTCACTTAATGTTACTTTGGATTTATTTCTTAAAATCTGGAATGAAATGATAAGCAACAAGTGAATTATCTGTTTGAATGATAAAACTAAATTAACAAGGGGGAAATTTCAAAGTGTGCAAAACACTAAAAGATAAGGGATTTTTTTTCTTTTTCATGAAGTGAAAACAAAATCATTTGCAAATCAAAGACCTCTTGTGTGGCGCTGCTCTCATAAGTCTGTCAGTTTCAGCTCCGCCGAAAAAAAAAAAACAGCCAGTTTGTGGCTGTAAGCACATGAAAGGGATGGTTGAAGTATTTCTGAGATAACCCTGAAAACTCAAGACTGCATTTTGCATTTTCCAGATATGTTTGATTTTTGATGTTGTTGAAAAATGGACCAAATATCTCTAAATGCTTTAATAATTAACATGGCACAAAAATGATCATGTGCATATAATGAATGTTCATTAATGTGGTTGAGGGCTACAGTAGCATTTTCCAAAATCTGACTCATGCAGCAACTTGCAACTGCATCAAATGCCTGACTCTCCTCTCATGTCAAATCCAGCTAAATTTAGCTTAAAATGTTTTTAGCGAAGTTTTCATTTGGGCGGCATGTGATGCGGTGGCAAGCACTGCTGCCTCCCTGCAAGACGGTTCTGGGCTAAGACCTCAGCAGGGGGCCTTTCTGTGCAGAGTTTTGCATGTTCTGTCTGTGCCTGTGTGGGTTTTCTCCAAGTGCCCCAGTTACCCCCCACCGTACATAGACGTGTGTCGGGTGAGTGCAAGCATGCTTGTTTCTATATGTAAGCACTGTGACGGACCAGCCGCCTCTTCAGGGTGTATCCTGCCTCTTACTCAGTGTCAGAACGGATGGACTCCAGGCTCCCTGAGGCCCTGCACAGGATTACATAGGTATAGAAAGTGAATGCATTGATCATAGGCTGATGCTGTAGAGATGGGTGGATAGATGGAAAATTCAGTTAACATCTGCAAGCATCTTTTATTGACAAAGAAGTGAGAAATCTTGCAGTCTTTATCTGAAATCAGTGGGAAGTTGTTTCTTCAATCTAAAAAGAAACCTATGCAGACCAGATGCAACTTCAAAAGCTGCTGCTAAATTATTAATGAATATATATTTTTAAATAGTTTTCCTACCTTAAAACAATGTGCTCTTGACTGGTTTTGATGGCACATTTACATGTTGACAAAAAAAATCTGTTCATTATCTAATTTTGAAGTTTAAAGGTTGGATATGAAATACGGACAGAACAGTGACATCACGTGTGTTTAGGTTGTAATTGCAACGGCAGAAAAACAACTCCAGCCGTTTGGTTGCCAGGCTCGCTGCCGATTCGTCAGTGACCAGCAGCCTGCAACATGTCCAACAAGTAAAGCAGAGGAGTTTATAAGTGACAGCTAACGTTAGCAAACAAGCTAGCTTACCGATCCAGGAGGAAAGTCGCCATTTCTGCGTTTTGATGCCGTGGAAAACATTTATGTGGGTCCATTTAGTGAAGTCTTCACTTAAATTTACTCCAGTTTTAGCTCTTCTCATGTCACTCCTCTTCTGAGACAGATAACAATATCTCTGAGGCTCTGAAGCAGCTGCTTGATGTGCCAAATCCACTGTTTCCCCCATTACCAGCCTAACTTTGCCCAACGTACTATCCCCACACAGAGATCGCATTTGGCAACCCGCAATGGCGGCATGTATTGGCTTGTAGATGTAAACATAATGCCATTGTCAAACACGTTAAAATTTATTTTATATTTATTTTCAGGCCAAATATATTTTTTAAGGAAATGTTGTATTTTCATTCTGCACTCCTCCAAACGCCTCATGGAGGTATTATTTTTTATGTATTTAAAAAAAATATATAGCTTTTAATAAAAATGTTCCATATTCAACCTTTAATTAATCATGTACTGTAGACAGCATAAACTGAAATGCCCAATCAGATTATGGCAGTTCTTTAAATCTGAAAAATTGAATAAAGACACGTGGTTTCTCTCGAATAACCCAATATCTTCATGTAGACATGTGTATGTGATTGATGTATTTAGCTTTTTACATCTGTGCATGAGCAAAGAACTGTACTGCCTCTGGCATTTTTAGTTCTTTCCATTAAAAAACGCGTTAGAACATGCGTGAAACACAAAAGAAAATCATCATGGCATGCAGTGGGAAGTCAGAGTGTAAACAAATGTGTAGTATATTTTGCAGGCTGTTTCAGTCCCACATTAACACAGCTCACGCTAAAACTGTGGGTGATGCCATGTTCAATAAAACATCACTACAGACTGAAAGAAATCTGATACTGGACTGGAACTTGTAGATCTGTTTTTTTTAAATTATTTTTTTAATGCATCAGATTAGATCATTACAATTGTCTGATCACTACAATAAATTGTATTTAAATGGTCATGTAAAGGGTTCAGTATGCACATTTCTAGAGTCATAATTTCCCTGAAGCTCCCCAAGGCTAAGGACACTATCAAAGGGAGGGTGTAAAAGAACGATAGAAAGTGACCGAGCAAGACGTGAGACATAAGTCAGCATCAGACTTGGAGAGGAGACAGGATGAAAGATGGATTTTAAATTTGACGAAGTAAAAAAAAAAAAAAAAAATACAGCGGGGTGCAGGGGAAGCAATAAAAAGAATATATATACTGTGTATATATATATATATATATATATATATATATATATATATATAGAATATAAAAATAAAGCAGATAACATCTGTCAGTTTGAAAGAATCAGTGCAGGTCTGAACTCCTGAATAAATACTCTAATACAGCTAAGAACAGGTGGGTCTTTAACCTGAATTTAAGCGAGTGTTTCAGCTGATCTGAGGTCTGGTAGTTTCATACCTGTAATTCTTGTGTGCTCAGATGTAAAGTTATAGACACAAAGTACTTTCTGTTCTCTAAGTACATTTTGAACGAGTTTAGAACGGGGTCAGAATGTGGTTAGCTGGATCAAAAGCAGCATCCAGTAAAACCAACACTGACATTTTTCCATCATCTGTATTCAAACATAGATCATTAATCACTTTGGTTGGAGCAGTCTGTGTGCTGTGGTGTTGTCTAAAACCTGACAGAAAGATATCAGAGTAGTTATTTGCATTAAAAGTTGTTCTGCTAATGAAAAACAGCTTTATAAGAACATCTTATCAGTGTAAAAACTCATCAGTCTACATTAATATGGTTTTAGACTACTGTCTGACTGGGATAAGGTTGACACCAGCACTGTCCTACTTTGATCCTTTTCTTGTTCCAACACACATGATTCAAAAGAAATGATTTTTCCAAAAAGCTTGTCAAGTTCTGCACAAGCCTGTTAACGACCGGTTAATTTGAGTCAGGTGTTGCAGCAGGAAAACATCTTAACTCTGCTGGATGGGGACTCTCGAGGATTGCAATTTGAAATCCCTGGTTTCATGCTTTAATCTCTAAAAATAGAAGTTAATTCTTTTATTTTTGTTGTACATTAGGAGAAAATTTTAAAGCTCAATGTACAGAATGACTCAGTCTTTTTTATTTATTAATTTTTTTTTAGAGCAGATTGCTTTTGTTCTTATGTTTGATTGAACTCAGGAATGGCATTTTGATATTGTATTTAATTTTTGTGATTTGGATATGAATTGGAATCACATTGTGGCAGAATTTGTGATATCAGCAAACATGGAATAATTATCAAATGATGTAATTTTGTTTAGTATTTTACAATTAATGTTGGGGCTGGGCTTTAATAAGTCGTTAGTCTTCATAGAGTTCAGGAACAGTGTCTCCTGTGGGAGAAAAAAATTTTTCTTTGATGTAGAGCTCGGACTTTACATGCATAAAAAAGTTATAAAAAAGGGTTTTACAATAAACGGAGGGGGGGGACCCTCCACATAGAAATTATGTCCTCTTTAAGTTCTAGTAGAGAAGTAAGACTGGAAGTGAACAAGATTACCTCACCCCCACTTCTCATGATACAGTAGGTTTGTCAGTGACCACAATGTTGCAACGAGCTTGCTCATTAGAACATATTGTATAAATAAGAAACTTGTACTTCATCCAACAATTAACATGATGCTGTGCCAAGCAGCTCTTGGTGCCCGACTCAGAAAAGCGCACAGCTTGTTGAGATCAAATGTTCTGACATGCCTCTGCACTACATGTGTGTTGCCAGTTTTTCCTGAGAAATACTGTGGTCACTCAGAAGATTTTTGCAAGCATTTGAAAAATGTTTGCATTGCTGGCCAGTCCCATGTCACCAAGAATTCAAGGATGCCTTGTGCAGCGATTGCTCCACATAGAAAATGAATGTCGTATTCAGTGAGTCTTCACCCTGAGGCTGACATATGCTTTGCTGAATCTTTTGTGTTATCGCTGGCACTAGTTCAAATGACAAATGTCGGTGGTAGGAGATTATGTCAGCTCTACTAAGTACAGTCTTCTATTTTCATGCATATATACACAATATTTTCTGGGATGTGAATGTTTTGCTTCATGCAAATAAAAATGCAGTTGCTAACTGGAAAAAAGCAGCACATCACCAGCTGGACTGCTAAAACTCACTATATCAGACACACTGTAGTACTTTTCCATGAATATTTTCCAGTGGGACTTTATGAAGGCCAACGTCAAGTTCTTATGTAACACCCCCTCCTTCCCTCTTTTCTCTTCTCTCAAACCTTATCTTTCATTCACTGATTGTCAACAGCCATTCAAAGCTGAAATAATGTGCTAAAGGATCTTAGCCAGGAGAGGAGCGAGATAGAAAAGCTAAATAACAATGCATTCATTTATGACCATTAGTATTCAAACTACTGTTCAGAGACAAAGCCCTCGTCCTGCTCATACCTGGACTCCCGCCACAAACTGGCTCATAGATTTACAATCCACTCTATGCTTTGTGTCCAGTGTGTTATTGTGAGGGCAGTGGCACTTAAATGCCACTCAAAAAAGGAAAGCAACAGAGAGGGATGGAGACGTGCGCTGGAAGGGGGGTTGGTTGGGTGGGGGGGTTGGTGGTGACAGTGCCTGAGGGAACAAACATCACCACCTGTCTGGCTCCCTGACAGCAAGGAGCAGACAGGTGGAGAAAGGAAGAGGATGAGCAGAGCTTTGTATATATATGCGTGTGTGTGGCTTATTGTGTTTGTGCACACGGAGCTGGCGCATCTTTCCAGCTGAGAGAAGGGCATCTGTCTGTCTTTGCTCAACTTAAACTATAGCATGC
Source organism: Atherinomorus stipes (assembly GCA_023101725.1). Taxonomy (NCBI): domain Eukaryota; kingdom Metazoa; phylum Chordata; class Actinopteri; order Atheriniformes; family Atherinidae; genus Atherinomorus; species Atherinomorus stipes. Next base: position 147,313 of record JALJCO010010061.1, on the reverse strand, counting down.
GGCAGCTGTCCGTGTCTGTCTGAGTGGCGTGTTATTAGACACTATACCTGGCCAGTGTCTCACCGCAGATCTGGAATACCAACATGCATCTGTCCGGCCGTCTGTTATCCTCACGCTGCCTGTCACTCTGCCTGCTTGTCCTCCAGCTGCATGTTTTTATTGCAGTGTGCACACTTTGTCTATGTTCACCTGCTCGTCTGTGGCATGAATCCAGCCTCGTTGTCGCTCCACATACCATCACTGACTCTCTGTAGGCGCAGTGTACTTGCATGTTTGTTTCCTGGGGATCTTATATACTGGTGGATGACTGGGGGACATACTGGGATCAGAGCTCGTAGTTGCCTCAGGGAGCATACCAAACTCTGCACCTTTCTACATAGTACATGATAATGGCTATCAAAACTCACAAGCTGTCAGCTAGTACAGCTAGCCGATAAACCACACGTACACAGTCACTGGTATGCAGTAAAATAAAATGTGTAGAAGCTATAAAATACAGCAGGCAAATTATCAAGCAACTTTGTTTAAATGTCAATGTATGTGATGTTTAGTTTGATTTCTGGAGTTGTCTTAAGCCCATATACAAAAGTTTCGCTGAAACATCTTTGCTCCTCAAAATTGTATATTTAAAAGTTTTTGCCCTGAAAAATACTGTAAATCTTATTGCCATAATTTGGCTTTAAAGCGTTTAATATTTTATGTAAAGCAGTTTGAATTATCTTGTACATGAATTGTGCCATACAAATAATCTTGCCTTTCCTCATCTTGGGTATTATAACAGGGCTCCTCGCTCAGTGAATAGAGGCCTATGAATATGCTAATCTGTCCCAAGGTACGTCTCCACCCACCAGCAGATGGCCCTAGCCTGCCCATGCCCTGTTATGATATGCAGTGGCCAGCTCTAATTCTGAGGTAATCAGCTGTATGTTTGAACCAAAGCGCGTCTCTCATGATGCCGGGGTCTGCTTGTGGCTGAGTCAGTGTCATGGTCATGCCATGGCAGCTCAGCCAGCTGTTGGCTGCAACCTCGTGAGGGTTCCTTAAGTGTGCACTACTGTTTTTTTTCTAATTCTAATGTATTTTGTTATGATCTTCTGCTTTTGTTTGGGTCATCTTCAGTTTCTGTTTTCTTTGTCTGGCCTGTGTGTTTACTTAATTTGTCTCATTTGCACATGTTGTTCTCTTAATTGGCTTTACATCCCGTTTAGCTTTGTATGTATAGCTCTGTTAGCAATATCGCCTCAGAGCAAGAAGGTTCCTGGTTTGGGGTCTAAAGGAGCCTTTCTCTGTGGATTGCTCTCCCTGTGGTAAATTGACCATGAATAATCAATATTTAATGATAATAATGATAAAAATGCTAATGTGCTCTTCGGTGTCTCAGGAAACGTTTTGTCGTCTTGTACATTGGGGTCCAATGCCTTTGGTGTGAGCTGCAGGCGTGCTGGAAGCATTAGCTGTTGCTGCTGCAGGGGACATTATTTAGACTGTGAAATATTACACACTCTTCAGCCTTTGGAAATATTTTGTTTTTGACCAGGTATTTGCTCACGGCAGACATGATGCCGAGGCCAGCTTTGCATTTTTCATGAACAGTTTTGTAGCAGAGTTTATATTAAGTATTGAAGTGCATCCTCAGCAAAGACCACTTTCAAATCTCAGTTACTTTTTGTTGGACTTAAAAAAAAAAAAGCTGTATGGCAGAGGCAGTCTAGCTCTGCCTATGGCTTTAACAAATAAATTCTTCTGTAACTCTGATGGGCTTATTCTGTTGACTTTTTTTAGATTATCTATTGTAAAATTTTTATCTTATGCTGGTTTGGAGTCTATGCAGCTGGAGTGATTTTTACTTGAACATTAGACATTTTTCAACACTGATATAATGCTACAGTATAATGAGTATCCACCATGACAACAATGGAAGAGTTGTTTACCAGCCAGATCAACTGGTCAATCTCTGCAAAACTAAATTAATGAGTGAGGACATACAGCAGGAGCAAGGCAGAAAAAAGGAAAAGGGAATTTCAACTGTTTCTTTCAACCACTTTGATGGTAATGTAAGGTTGCTAGCTAACCAAATGGATGAAGCAGTTGTGTAACATCATAGTGACAGGCCCCACCGTAAACACAAACATGCTCGTGCACACGTGCATGCACGCGCACTTGTGAACGTCCACGCACGCACACACAGACTCTTGGACTCGCATGCACACAGTTACTTGAGAAAACTGCTGTTGTCACTGTGATGGATTCCTTTTCTACCAAAGATGCTGCACGATGCTGCAGCAGGTCGGGTTTCCGCATTTAGGGTAAAAACTTAATTAGATTAAACTTTATGGGTACGTGCGTGTCGCGGGTATCAGAAATTTTATTTTATTCTTTGTGGACATGAGTGTTTTACTTGGTGTGAGTGTGACTTCTTGCGTTGTGCACCACCAGCATCCAGCAGTGAGGGAGACGTTTCTGCTGCTGGTGTAACGCAGGAGCGGAAAACAGCTGTAACCAGGGATGGTGGAGAACATCCTACCTTCTTTATGCAGCAATCTCCAAATCCTAACCACCAGGTTTCCTCCTCTGACCAGTTTTATAATCCGTTGCGCTGCTGGCTTGAAGATTATGGTCCATATTAAAGGATAAATTTCTTTTTTTTCAACCTAGACCTTACTTCTAGGAGTATATACGTGCATTTACTCACCGGTAAAATTTCTGCATCACTTTGAGTCCTTCGGAAGATATAACGTTGAGTTGCCCTTCGATGTACATCCAGTATAATGGCAGAGACTGGGCAGTCACTATAGAAGGTATTATCTGCAGCAAAACTCTTTGATTTTCTCCAATACTTAAAGGTACAGTATGTAAGAATTACTGACATCTAGTGGTAAAGATTTGAAAGAAAAATGTTTTCTTTCAAATGACTTCATATTCCAAGCACTCTATTGAATGTACGGTGGCCATTAATGGCCAAAATTCTCCCAGATATAAAGATGTCTATATCTGTGAGTGGATCCAGTGGTCTCAGGTGTAGCTATGACTGTACTATGAGGAACTACTTTTTTTAAATGTCTTTTAAGGCATTACTTATCCCAAACAGTCTTTAACTCCCATTAAACAAAGCTGGTATGGCAGTTTTAAAGTTTAGATGGTTCTTACTTCACACACATTGTTTTGTCAATTCAGGGACACCGTAGTAAAAATGGTGGAACAAATATGGCAGCTTCCATGTGCACCGGCCAGCAAGTAGATAAATGACTCATTCTAAGAAAATAAACACATAACAGCTGTTCTAGTGCAGTGATTACACATAAATAAAAACACAGTTTTGAATTATTCATCACATTTTTCTGCCATTGACCTTTGATTTTTTACATACTGTACCTTTAAAGTAGAATGAACGAACAAGCGAACAAGTACTATTGTCCCGTGAGTCCAGATTTAGCTTTCCGTTAGTTATCAGTGTTCTACACACTTTCCGGGGCAGCACGTTCATGAAGCGCGCTTCCGTAGCACAGCTGAGAAGAGCAGCTCGCTATCCAGACAACAACAAAAACACAATTTGCGAAACTCTGAACTCACAGGACAATAGTACTCATTCATTCGTTAATTTTACTTAAAGCATTGATGAAATCAAGGAGTTTTTACTACAGATAATGTCTTATATAGTGACTGCCCCGTCTCCGCCATTTTACTGGATGTTCACCGAAGGGCGACTCAACGTAATATCCTCCGAAGGATTCAAAGTGATACAGCAACTTTACAGGTGAGCAAATGCACGTATGTACTCTTAGAAATAAGGTCCAGGTTGAAAAAAAGAAACTTATCCTTTAAACCCTCTCATGTTGGCAGGTACTCCGCCCCCACCTGCTGAACCAAGCTATGTCAAATAGTTCTTCACTCTGGCCCAGCAAAGAACTGGTGCCTGTTTAAAACCAGTTTGGAGAGCGAGGAACGTGTGCTTCGGCGGTTGAAAGGACACAGAAGCCAGCTTCTGGCTCTGAACCAGAACCAGCTCAGTAGAGAATGGGCCCGCTTACTCTTATTTGACCGACCCACTGGAGGTATTCCATTCACAAAAACAGCAACATGTAGCATTGGACCTTTGGCTCATTACTTATGAGGGTGTGACTCAGCCAATCAGAGTGCGTATAGCTGTGTCATACATGTGGGCATTCTCTGCGTGGGTGCCCATTAAAATGCATCAGACACCGTCAGCTTTGTTCGGCTTTCAGAGGTTTTTTTTTTTTAGTGTGTTTTTAAGACAAAGAAAAGGTAAAGGTGTCTGCATGAGGTAATGCTACATGGACACGGGCTTTTTTTAAAAAACTTACCCTCCCCCTAAATCTGTCTTATTTTTCCCCTTCCTTCATGGGCCCCTGATTGCATCTGGGCCCCAGTGCCGCTGCACCGTCTGCACCGTTGATACTTACACCTGTAGGATGAAGTCAAACAGAACAACACAGAAAGAATACAGAAACTGCAGTGTTATGTGTTTCACTGTGACATTGCTGCATATCCCGGGCTCCTGTGTGCCTCTCTGCCTGAACCCCGGCTTTATACCGGGTCCGTGAGTGCACTGGTGCACCATGCACACAGGATCATGCCTGTTGTAGTCAATAGTTTGAAATATATTGAGCATGCCGCAGCACGTGAGGGGTCAGTCTTTGCTCCGGCATGCTGAGTTGCTGTGCTAAAGATACGTGCCAGCTCTATTTTTGACGGAGCACACACTGACAACGCATATATTTCAGTAGTTCAGATCGGACCACACAGGAAATCAGACATGGGATTCAGTGTAAAACATCCTGTAACTTTCTAAACAAAAGCCACTGTGCAGATTTTCAACTGCTGAATTATCTGAACGTGACATCATCTCCATGTCCACAAGGTTTCAGGGAAATAAGAAACCATGACATACAAACATGTGGACAAAATTAACCATTTGGATGAGAATCACAGGCGATTTTGCAATCCCTCCCCTGATTCCGTGATGTCATGGATCTAGCAACAGCTGGTTCACTCACGGGTGCGCTCGTGGGCGCTCAGTGCACAGTGTAAATGCTCGCGCCATGAAGGTCGGAGAATGAGTGGAAAAAGTAAAGGTGGAAATATAATAGTGCATATCCACAACATATGGTGTTGTGGATTGGCCATCTAACTGTTAGCTGCGAGTTGTTGACCAGGGATCACCAAATCCGGACCTCTTGGGCCAGTGTCCTGAAGGTTTTTAATGTGTCCCTGTGCAAACACACCAGACCAGATTAAATTGATTCAACAGCCTATGAAGTTCTCCACAATGACTCATTAATTTGTGTCCGGTGTGTTGGCACAGGGGCACATTAAAAACCCTCTGGACACTGGTCCAAGAGGTCCGATAGAGGTGATTCCTGCCATACAGACACTCTGTGATGTTTCCATTGTCACCATCTTTGTAGCATTGCCATTCTTGTCACTCATGGAATAAGCAAAAACTGGCAAAGAGGTTGAGCTGAGAGGGGGGTTCTGAGCATGGGGCCAAATAAATGACACCCATCAAACTCTTAGCAAACTGAGTTAACCCAGAACTATTTTTATTCTTTTTATTTAACCTTTATTTATCCAGGAAAAGTCCCACTGAGACATTTCCTATGAGGTAGGGGCGGGAAATATTAATAATTTTTTAATTATATATCACCCGAACATCCGAATTTTCGCAATTCGTCATCCTTATTCAGGGAAACATGCTTCTTGCATAGGGGCGGAGCATCTTTTCTCTCTTCTTTTTCTCTTATTTAATTCAATCCGGTTCATGTCCTATCTCATCATCGAGGATTTTTTTTCCAATTCCCAAAAAGACACTGATTCTATTATCTCCTCCTATTACCTCATCCCGTCACATAACATTAAATTTTCCTTTTTTTTGTAATATAAATTATTGCCTTATTTTCCTACTTTTGTTTTCCAATATTATGAACAAATACATATCAGCATTGATCTTCAATCTCCCCCCCTCCCTCCCCTCCTCCTCTGACATTATCCTCCTCCTTCTCTTCCTTCTTCTTCTACAAATAATAATAAATATAAAAGGAAGACTCATCACATATATCAACCATTTCATCATCTCTGCCTGTTTTTTTTTTTAAGGTCCGTAATTATAAAAAAACACCCCCTTTTTAATCGGAATAAATATTTTATATATAATAAATTCTTTTACACCAGGCTTCCACAAACATCATATAGGAAAAATCTTCTCTTATTTTTTTTCTCTTCTCCTTTCCAGAGACTCTCGCCCACATATTATTTTTATCTTTCTCCTTCTCCCCGCGTACTTTTTTCTCCATTCTTTTTATTTTTTTAACCCCCGGAAAAAAATTATAAAAATTCAAAATTTTTCCTTCTCCCTCCACCCCCCTCCTTATACTTTTTTCCCCCCCCCCACCCCCTCCCCCATTCCCTTTTACCCCCCTGTCCCTCATAAAAAATATTTAAAAACTTTACTTTTCTTTTATCTCTCTTTCCCAACTTCCCAAAATATTCTAATATCCCTCTTTTTTCAACCTTCCTCCAGCAACCCCCTTTCCCCCTCTCTCCGGGCAATTACAAGATGGGCCCCCTAAACCTAGTTCTGTTACCCTCCTAAAATTTCCATTTTTGCCCTCTTCTTCTTGCTTAACTTTTCTTGGAAAACAAACCACTAGCCACCAGCGCTACAGCTGACAGTCCATGTCAGTCAAAAGGACATGTCATTGAATAACATCTTAATGGATAAATCCCCCCCCCTGCAGTTGTCATGAAGGTAAACTTAAAGGGACTTGAGGCAAGATTAAGAAACAAAACTCGCGACTGGCGCTTCAGGCAACTGCAGCCACGAGCCAAGCCGTCACGGGAGCGTGCACAAACTGAAGCTATAATGTTGTTTACTCACCTTTTTCTTCGTAGTTACACTTTTTAGTGTCTTTCAGTTGATCTGGATCATTTGCAGAGTTTGCCACTTGGTTGTCATCTACCCACCCATCGTTACCCACCTGTGTTGTTCTGGTTGTAGTTCATATACTACCCAGTACTTATATGGATGCAGCTTAATCCCTGCTAACCTACAAACTTCATATCCCGATGTATTCATGACAATCTAAAAATTTCAATAACGTCTTCCTCTTTTCAATACTGAAACAGTTCGTCCGGTGCTCCATTGGAGAACAGAGGATGTTCGATTTATTTTAGTCAAATATAAGAAATGCATACAGCTCCTCTGTCCTGCGCCTCCTTTAGGAAGATCAAACCATAATCTGGTTCTCCTCGCCTCAACCCATACACACATCATTCAGCAGCAAGCAGTGATCAAACAGACTATTTAAACCTGGTCTAATGATGCAGGGGATACTCTATGAGGGTACTTTGAGGCCACAGACAAAATTATCCTCTGTGAGCCACATGGAGATGACATCAATGCCATGACTGAGTGTGACAAATTACATTAACTTCTGTGTGGAGAGCATCATCCCCACCAGAATAGTGAGATACTTTTTTAATGACAAACCCTGGCTCACCTGAAAAGGCTGGTAAACATAAAAAAGAAGCCTTCAAGGAGGGAGACAGACAGTCATTGAAGACAACACAAAAACAAAGATTAAAGAGTGCAGCGAGTTGCCTTTAATGATGCCATCATCTATCGGAGCTCCACCCTCATCTGGACAAATCAGTACAGTAAAGATTGTGTTCCTTTGTTTCATATGTACTTTGAACACAATTCAGCATGCAGTATTATGCAAAAAGCTCCAGAAAAAAAAAAAAAAAAAAAGGAAGATAGATACCTCCATAACCACCTGGATTTGCATATGGCTACCTAACAAACAGACCACAGTTTGTGAGATGGAAAAATACAGAGGACTGTACTCTCATAATTCTACTTCACTCTAGACTTCCAATGCAACTCTCAGTCCGAACATCTGCAAAAAATACTCAGATGACTCTGCAGCTGTGGGATTTTTCAGTGATAGACAAGAAGCTGAGTACAGACAACTAGTGGACCTTTTTGTTGCATGGTGTGGAAACAACCACCTCATCTTGAACAAAAACAAAACAGATGCTTGTGTATTTTAGAACAGGAGTAAACAAAGCAATATTTCTATCCTGAGGGAAAAGGTGGAGTCGGCAGAGGACTACATAACAAACTAGACTGGAAATGCAGTTCTGAGGTCATTTACAACAGAGGAGGACAGCGCAGACTCTTCTTTTTTGAGGAGGCTCAGATCCTTTTACTCAGCATCTTTGATAACACAGGAGACCCTTGAGCTGTTTGTCCAGAAAAGAACATGCTGCACATGTTTCTGAACATAAACGACAATTCCTCACATCCTTTACGCAACACAGCGAGGACACAGGTGTGTTCAGTCAGAGGCTACTTCAAGTCTGGTGCAACCAGAAAACTTCAACTCACTCCTGCCAACAGATATCATGAGGAGTGCACGATAATTATCGGGCCGATAACAGCAAAAATTATTATGTCATTCTGACTTGCCCTGATTACATATATATTCAGGGGGGTGGGGGGGGGTGGCAAATGATTTACAGTAAATCATTCAAATGATTTAAACTCACTAAGTTCATCATCATCATTTTCTGTACCACTTCTCCAGTTCAGGGTTGCGGGGGTTGCTGGAGCCTATCCCAGCTATTATCAGGCGAGAGGGGGGGTACACCCTGGACAGGTCGCCAGTCTGTCGCAGGGCCAACACAGAGAGACAGACAACCACACACACTCACATTCATACCTAGGGACAATTTTAGAGTGACCAATTAACCTCACATTTATGTCTTTGGATGGTGGGAGGAAGCCGGCGTACCCGAAGAAAACCCACCCATACACGGGGAGAACATGCAAACTCCACACAGGAAGGAACTGTTGGAATTGTTAGAACCCCCGCCCCAGCCGGGAATCGAACTAGTGACCTTCTTACTGTGAGGCTGCAGCACTAATCACCACAACACCGTGCAGCCCACTAAGTTATTTATGTGTAATTTGGGCTTCAACTTCGAAAGAACGCTGCTGCTTCACAGGGGGACCCCCAAGCTGCTTCCAAACCACTTTCTCCTCTTATTTTAGACGCTAGCTACCCCCTACAGATGGAATTTTTTAAGATTGGATGTGCAAGAATTGGAAATCACAGTTTTAAGCTTGAAAAGTCTTTTTGTTTTTTTCATTTTTTTAACAGTTTTAATGTCATGATTAGGTTTGTATGTGTGTTATTGGTTATCAGTTATCAGTATCAGCCTTCAGGAGCTGAAATTCATTAGTTATCGGTATCATTTTTTAAAAAAAAAGTTGTGGTGCATCCCTCTGTAACATGGACTTAAACACAGGATTTTTGACTTACAGCAAAGGATTTTTTAAATAAAAACAAACAAGCTTCTGCTAAAACATTATTTTAGAAACATTCTTTTTGAGGATCAATTCTATTCAACCTAATCCCACTTTATGTCCCACATTATGTGAGGTATGTATGAATCCTTTTTCTCCTAATCTTATGTTATATCTGGTTTTATTATTTTCTGATGGTATCTTACCAATTTATTTGGTCATCATTAAACTTCACATTTACATTCTTCGAATCATTAATGAACTTTCTTTTTCATTTTTAACCCAATGGTCTTTATACCATTTTCCATTCTATTCTTCCAGTGTGCTATTTGACTTATTTTTTTATCACATTTTGTTTATTTAATTTTAATTTAATTTTATAGTTTTATTATTTTATTCCAACTTATCTTTTATTCAAATTCCCAGTGTTTTAGTCTCTTTTAGAGACATTTTATGTATAAATGTATTTGTGTGTTTTTGTCTGTAGGTGTCTATATACAGTATAGTGTAGGTGTGTATAAGAGTATGTGTGTGTCTGGGGGACTTGATGGGAAAACATGGTTTTTATTCATTATGATTTTAGTGTAAAGCACTTTATGTTGCATTTCTTTGTATGAAGAAGCGCTTTATAAATAAAGGGTGACTGATAGTCAGAGCACTCTCAGTTTGAAAAATCAGTGGGGAATTTTGATGGGGAGCAACGTTAACATCTGTTCTCAATTGCTGGGGGCCGAGCAAGCGAGAATTTTCACCATCTAAAACAACTTTAGCCTTAGAAATGTTTTTATTTGAGGAATTACATATAGTGGATTTATATGTCACTTTAGCTTCAGACACTTGTTTAGTTGTCATTATTTTGTCTGCTGAAGAACGTCCTTGTTGCTCCGTGTTATTGCATGCATGATGGCTTGCCGATGTATCCCGTCACTGAGGTGTGTGCATTATCCAGGTTTTATTGTCAAGCTGTGCTGTTTATTGGAGATTTTATATCATTTTATGAATGTAATCTATCATGGCTGCGAACATCGCAAACTAAAGCTGCATATTAAGATGGAGGAAGATGTTTCAAATAAAAACAAACCATTTTCTGCATTGATAGAGGGATTGATGAATATATGTTGTTGTGATTAGTTTGGGGGTGGGGGTGTGGGGAACACTGATCCTTATAGCTGGAAAAAACACAATTCATTTGATCATACAGTAAATGTTCCAGCAGAGAAAGAGCTGCCTGCGACATCTGTGATGTCTGAATTTGTGATGCTTGTGAGGACACACTGAACCTGGTTCTGGGAACAATATTTGCAGCTTGATTCTGCAGCCTGGCCAACCGAGTTCGCCTGCCAAACACATGTACAGCATAGCTGCCTCTCCAGGCTGCAGAAAAAACAGGCAGATGTGTACCTTGGCCCCAGGAAAAAAAGAAGCAGCATTCAGAACCCAAACAAATGTATATGTTTAATTCAACATTGTACTCATCCGCTCTATTGTTCAGTATTGGAGCGCAAAAGAAGGCAAGTACATTCAGCCCTGTCTTGCTCCTTCTCTATTCCTCACACACACTGAGTATCTCCCTGGTGGATAAATCAGTCCTTTCATGCTCTGTCGTCTGGCTGACCCTGTTATACTGTTTCTATAACAGAGGAAGAGAAGTCCCTCACTTTTACTTTTGTAATGGTCACACATACATTTCTCTCCTCCCTCCCGCTCTCTGTTCATCACAGAGCTTCTGGTGAAGTCGATCTGAAGACCACTGCTGACTAAAGATACAGGGCTTACAGCATGCGTAATGACTGAGGAGGGTATACTGGCCTAATGAAATTTGTGTGCGGAAGCACGAGTAAGTGTGTGAAGATGATGAGGTATAATTTGTTCTTAAGTGATAAGGATGGAGATGATGGCCTTTTGAAATAAGACTGTGACGATGATACAGATGGTCTGATTAACCAATATAATGATGTTATCACTAGAATATAAGGTGATACTGGTGTGGATGATAAGGTTAAAGATGATGATGAGGATTTTGATGCTTTCGTTGGAAATGTGGGGAAATAATAGGAAAAGATTACCTGCAATTATTTTGACAAAACAAGGTTTTTATTTACCTCTAAACATGTTGTGGTTTATGTTTCTTGCACAAAACCACAGTGTGATCTTAAAGGGATGCAGTGTAACTTTTGGCCACTAGGAGCACTAAACCTGTAACTTCCCACAATCCACACAACTGAAAAATTAATTAGTCTCTATCTGTGTTTTGGAATTGTGTTTGCAGACCATTTTGAGCAGCTGAGAGTGAAGTCATCGAGCCATAAAGCAAAGTGCAGGTCACATGATCCAATGAGAGATGGATCCGCTCCTACAAAGTTACAATAGCTGTGTTCGAAATCATCCACTCATCCACTCACTCCCTATACCCTACATAGTGTATATGATGTAGTCCACTATATCATGTACACTATGTAGAGAACGACGGGAGGAGATTTCAGACACTACATGGGGTGACGTCGGTAGATGCCCTGCGACGTGCAGTGGCGAAACTTCAATAAAGTTTTTTTTTTTTAAGACGTGCAGTAGCAGTAGCTAACAGTTATGAACAATAGACACCTTTCCTGCTACGAAGAAATACCACACAACAACGCCACTAAAGCAAATGTTGGTACTTTAACGTTACATACGTTTACTTACATTTATGCTGCTTCGCCATTTTTCTTCTTCTGCGATCACAAAACACGGCCGCATTGCATTGTGGTATACGGGAGTACAATGTACACTTGTACATGTACATCGCTTATACACTTACATTTGCGGTGCCTTGTGGGTATTTTGTAGTGGACGATGTAGTGGACGAAAAGTAGTGGACAGAATTCGAACAACACTACAAAATGGCGTGCTCACTATATAGTGCACTACATCCGTGATAGGGAGCGATTTCGAACACAGCTAATGTCTAGTTTTCGAGGAGGGCAGCTCCCATGGAGCACCGACATGTGTCAAGTGCTGTATATTGATTAGAGTAGAGTAGATTAGAGTAGCTACATTAGAGTAATGATTGGATCAAAAAGCTACACGGTATCCCTTTAATAACTCAGAAATTCATCCATTACTACATTATTTCCAGCCATTGATCAGTTGGATGATGAGAAACCAGGTACAGTAGACAGAGTACTACTACTTTTCACAAATTACTGTGTTAACAGTTCATTCTAAATGTTTGATTTCAAAGATGAATCTGTGTTGCTTGCATCTTGGACAAAGTCTGAACATTAATTGTTTTAGCAATACAAGAACAACAGAGATTCAACAACATGAGAAAAAAACTGCAACAATATTGAAATTTCCCTTCAGGGATTAACAAAGTACTTTTCATTTTATTTTTATTTTCACTTCATTCAGAGTTTTCAAAGCATAAATAGTCACAGCTCTGTACTTTAAGTGAGTAATAATACCCTTTAACCATGGTTACTATCTGGGGCACTTTTGGAGAGAGCTTCTATGAGGTCAACGATGAAATGTCAGGGACTTGCTTGGATCAAAATAGCAAAGAGAAAAAGGTAGAATGCTTCCATTTCAATCCATGAATGTACATTTCCTTTCATTGCAACTTGCTAAATGACAAGTAGCAGCGACAAGTAAATGGTCTGAGAGCTCAAACTAGCACATACAGCAAATAAACAGAAAAACACTACTCACAAAAAGTAAAGAATACTCAGGTTTTATATGATGCAAAGCGCTCCAGGTTGCATGATCCAATGAGAGACAGATCCGGTACTGCAAAGTTGCAGTGTCTGGTTTTTGAGGAGGGCAGCCCCCTCAGAGCTAGGGATGGGTGATACCGAAATTTTTCATGTCAATGCGATACCAGTAGTTTATGGGACTTTTTCAGCGATACCAATATTGATACTGATACTTTTTGTGCTTTAAAAGAAAATCACATGATTGTACATTTTGCATTAATATCTTGAATGCAAGGGCAATATTAGCTATAAGTAAAACCTAAGAACAGAAGTACTGGAAAGAAACGCTTTTCGAACAATAATAAATATAATGATAATAAAATTAAACAAAAATAGATTAAAAATAAAATGTAAAAAAATAACATATACTAACTGAAATAATCAAATTTATTAAGTGGAAAATGTTAAAATAGAAAATGTAATAGTAATATTACAATTTTACCAAAACATAATGTACAATAACCTGCATTAAACCACTGAAAGACAACAAAACATCATCATCACTCGCAGCATCTGACATCTGATAGGCTCCCACCATCATGTGATACGGAAGCTAGAATCTGGCTGCTTTCATCATTTCATTGCCTAAAACTCTCAGAAGTAGAAACAAAAGGCATGTTTTGCACCAACATGCATCAAGTGCTGTATAACGACCCCAGAAATCATCTATTATTACTTGCATGATTAATAATATTGAATATAATATATTATCATATTTGGCTATTAACTGGGTCAAAAGCTACACAGTATGCCTTTATGGTGGACTTAATTTTCAAGTTTAATTATTGCATAACACACTGTACCCCAACATGGTGATTAACTGGGGACAAACAAAAGAAAAAAACCTTGAAAAACTAAACAAAACAAAAAGTTTCATAATCCACCCCTAAATGTTCCGGTTTAATTGATTGTTTTCATATTTTCAAGTCCTCTACGTCAGCAACTCCCAAACTGGGCATCACAACCCCCATGGGGTTATAAAATAGATATGGAGCCTGTATTTAACAAGATTTGGGATTTTTATTAGGGCTGTCAAAATTAATGTGCTCATGCAGGGAGATTAATTTGTAAAATGAAAGTGCTAATCTTCCAAACATTTCTGAAATTATCTCATCGATTGAAGTTGATTTTGGGCATTCAGGTCCACACTCTCTTTGGTCATGAAGGACTCCCAAATAACACTCTGTCGGCCATTACGAAACTGGATCTTTTTATTTATTTCAACTACAGTTAGAAGGTAATTTCTTTTATACTTTTCAAACTACACAGACCTCCCGGAGTCTCACAGATGCGCATGGAGACGGTCCGTCGTGTGAATTAACCTCATTCTACTGTATCTCTGAAAAAGTGGTGCATTCAGGGCACCACTTTGATACAGTGGTGAACAAATCCATTAAAAACACTTTAACCTTTATATTTCTGAAGTTTCTATCTTTAAAGTCTTACATTTAGTTGTTTTGTTCACCATCTGATGTCAAGAAACTTACAGAAAAAAGTTATTACAGGAGCTACATTAAAAAAATAACAGACAAAACCTGTTTTTTGGCATATGGGTACTTTCTCACAGTTGTGAGCGTATCCATCAAAACTTTATCCACCTAATTCATGAAGATTGTGACATCTTTCCAGCCTTACAATTTGAGGAAGTTGCAGGAAAACCCATTTGAAATATAACACAATTAAGCAATCGGTCATTGTGGAGGCTGAAAACAACAATGCTATCTTGGGGGTCATGGTTCAAAAAGCATAGGAACCACTGCTATATCATTGGGTTCATATTTTGCAACTTATAACACCAAGAAAAAACCAAACACATGACAAGTTATTGAAACACTTTTATATTGGGGTATAGTACCACTATTGTTTACTATTGTTTCAATAAATTGTTTTTAAACCCAAGAATGAGCATTTCATAATTCTACTTAGATGTCCTGCATTAATGATATAGCATCAGTGCAGCATGAATTATTTTCATTTTCTGTATATTTAACTTTAAGGTTTAAGAAACTTACATTTTTGTGAGCTGAGTCAACAGGCAGTTTTATTCTACATGCGTTTCCTTCATCTTTAGTTTGACCATGGACAGCTGGTACTAACTCCTTTTTTAGGCACAACTTTCTCTCAAGTTGCACCGAACTGGCTTTAGCTGCTAAAATGTAGCATGGAAGATTAAAAAAGTTAAAGGCACCGCTGGCTAGTGGGTCAGTACACAAATGAAAAATACAGTATATGTAATTTTATTTCCTCCATTGCTGATTGACTTTGTTAAACCCTGACTTCATCATCAGTCCAGTGAGTTTTTGGTGGTATTGGTGTGTGTACTGTATGTGTGTGTGTGCGTGCACGTACAGTACATGCATATGTACGTACAAGGAAGTTGAATATTTCTGACAAGGTGATGTCAAAATCTGCTGCAAATCCTCAAACCTAAGTGGCCCAAATCCAAGTGGAGTGTTTTTTTTCCCCAGAGGTTTTAAGTCTGTAATGATTTCACACACACAAATGTACAGTACTGTATGATCTCAAGCACAGAAAAAATGTGGTTAATACGCCCCCTTTAATGTACAATTTACAAGCTATTGTGTAACAACACCCACTGAATCCTCTTTGTGGAAGTGCTCTTACTCTGGGAGCCAACGCTCCTGTTCCATAGTGTCACAATTAATGTAATTTATTTGCTAAAAAAATGTATGAAAATTAAACAGTTTTACAAACAGAAGCATAATGTATACTGTAAAAAGAGTTTGGAGGGCAAGGCAGGGCAAATTTATTTGTATAGCACATTTCACGTACAGGACAATTCAAGGTGCTTTACATAAAACATTAAAGCATTATAGCAGGCTGCAGAGGAAAACAAACTTTAAAAAGATATAAAAGAAATTCAGAAATATCTCAAATAAAATAAGATGAAATGCAAAAAAATAGAATAAGTGTTTTGATAAAAGGCAGCGGCAAATAAAAAAGTTTTCAACCTTGATTTAAAGCAGCTGAGTTCAGACCTGCAGTTTTCTGGGAGTTTGTTTCACATGTGAGGAGCATAAAAACTCAACGCTGCCTCTATGTTTAGTTCTGACTCCGGGGACAGAAGATAGACTTGACCCTGAGAACCTGAGAGATCTGGTTGGTTCATAACTTTTCAGAATTTTCTGAATGTATTTCGGCCTTAAATCACCAGCAGGATTTTTAAGTATCCTAAATTCTTTGACAAACAGGAGGACAGTGTAGATCTGAGGACTGGACTTGTATGACCCACTTTCATGGATGCTGTGAGGACTCAAGCAGAAACATTCTGTCTTTTAGGGGGACCAAGACAGCGTTACAATAGTGTAGTCTACCAAAAATAAATGCATGGACAAGAGTTTCTAAATCCTGCTGAGACATCTGTCCTTTAATCCTCGATATGTTCTTTGAATGATAAAAGTCTGTCTCAATGTGATGCTGAAATTCTGGTCTGGTTGGTTGTTAGTTTTCAACCTGGGCGTTTGAAGCTGAGTGCTGACTTTTTATCTTTCTTCCTCCAAAACCGATAGTTTTAGTTTTGTCTTCATCTAACTGAACAAAGTTCTGGCACATCCAATCTTTGATCTGATCAATGCAACTGATCAGAGTTTGGATCGGGCCGTAGTGAAATGGTTGTGTAAATTTGTGTGTCATCAGCATAATTATGGTAACATATTTAGAGGGAACAAGTATTTGAATAGTAGTGGTCCCAAAATGGAGCCTTGGGAAACTCCAAAGGGTATTATTGCTTGCTCAGAATTATAGTTGCCCATAACTATAATATAGACTGTGAATTACTTCTCAAAGAATTATTTAAAGGTCAGTCAAGTACATATATTCATGGCAAAAATGCATTAAATGGTGAAGTTCTAACCACAATAACTATGTGTTAAGTTATAATTGAGATTAAACAAAAAAGAAAGGAAAAATTTATCAACTGTAATAGTTCTTCATTGCAACCTGTGCATGCTGTAGCGTTCAGACCAAGGGTTTATTATGTGACTGAACAGTGCAGTTAGACTCATCTTTAATAAATTGCTTTACAAATGCAGATATTGGTAAAAACTGCAGACAAATTTCAGAACTATTACAAACTTTGTAGTTGACAAGCTCATAATAGACCAGGAGTTCAAGAATGGAGCATTTTCTTTGCCTGCCCATTTGATAGTAAATACGTGCAGTGCACTGTTAGAGACGCGCTACAGAACTTTTACACTAGAGAACAGCAATTTTCTCAGTGATGCGCCCCCTATCCACGGCTAGACTGGCATCTACTTTGCATCCTGTACTGTGAGCTCAGTCCAGCCAGTCCAGCTCCGGTCCTCGAGGGCAACAATCCTGCAGGTTTTCCATGCCACCCAGCTCCAACACACCTGACTCAAATTAATGAATCTTTGTGCAGAACCTCATGGGCTTTTAGATTCATATCATTGAGTCAGGTGTGTTGGAGCAGGAGGGGAATGAAAACCTTCAGGACAGCGGCCATTGACGACTTACTTTGGACACCTCTGGTTTTATCTCTTGTTCTGTCCCTTCCTCTCTTCCTCCGATAGTGTTTTCTTGCTTTCCTTTGCCAAATCCACCATGATGGGCGTTCGAAACATCCAGTGTGTTTATATACATTTGCTAGTACAGTACATGATGCAGTGTGCAACCAATAGGGCCTACTCTGGTACAACGTCACACCGCATCATGGATAGGAAAAGTTGCATAATATGATTTCTAAGCCTCGGGATGCTGCTGGGCAGATGGGTCGAGAAATGCGCATAATGAATGTTGGTGTGCCATCAAAACGAGTCAGAAAAGCATATTTATAAGGTCAAAAAGTTAGGTTTTGGGTCTTTAAAAGGGGAAAATGTGTAAATAACACCCACATTTATTAGCTAAAAAACATTAAAAAATATATATTTCAACTATTTGTTTTACATATGATAAGTTAGCTTGGGTAATAATTATTCTTATATCACTTCTTAGTATCAGCATTTAACGGGATTTAAAATCTACCCAAATAAAAGCAGTCTTTACTGCATCAAATTGATTGGCTAACTTGCCAACAACTTTTTTACAGTGTTGTTCATTGACTTGACCCTGAATATTAAATTTCTAAATGAAGTTTAAATGAGGATTAATGGATGCTTTGAAGTTAAAAACAATATAGCCATATTAGATATGACTTAAAACGATGCTATAACCGAAAACATACACAGAAGAATGAGAGGTGACAGGTTAGACCTGCTGTGATGAGTCAGGTGATGACCTCAATACATCACTTTCTACTTTTCATGTATTAAATGGTTTAACCAAAGCCTGTAGAAAACATAAAATTAGTATCTACTAGGTCTAATTATGAACTATCCTGAAACCTTAAAGTAAATTAAAGCCACTGTAATGTTTGTAATGTTAATCCGTGCAATTTATATAAGATTGAAAAGAAAAACTAGACGCATGAATATTGTATAAGATATGACAAGATGATATTTGATAGATGATGATGGTTATTATGGTCATGCTGGTGGTTGTGATTATGACCGATGATGGACACAGCTGGGAAACGATGTTAATCACTTTGGAGTGAGAGCCGCGATGAAGACCTCAAGAGACAAAGACGTGGAAATTAGAAGTAGGCGTTAAAGAGAAAACGTGCCTGGAGATTTTTCAACATTTGTTTCTGTGTAGAAGACAGAGAGGATCGTGAGCGTGACAGAGAGCGAGAGAGAGAGAGAGAGCGAGAGAGAGAGAGAGAGTGAGTGAGAGAGAGAGAGGTAACAGCGTTTGTCCTTCTTGGACTCAGTTCTGTGACCGGCTGACGGGCGGCGCGAGCGACCGACCGAGAAACTTGAGACAATCATACCGAGATCCGACACCTGGAGGTAATGTCTACATAAATTTGTGTTAACCCAGATGCTGCCATTGTAAGCATGCATGATTTCTTTTCTTTCTTGTTTCTTTGCTTTATTTCATCCCTCGGTCAGGCTGGCAGAAGATCAGACCTAGTTTCCCCTCGCTAGATATTTGGGAATTGCGTTTCTCCCTGCCTGCTCTTTGGCATCCCTGCTTGGCATACAGATCACATTTTGAATTTAAAAATATTTGTCCTGGCAGGAAAATAAATATGAAGTATCATCTTGAAGGACTGAAAACGTGTTTTCAGAGTATGAGGTTAATTCACACGACGGACCGTCTCCGTGCGCATCTGTGAGACTCCGGGAGGTCTGTGTCGTTCGAAAAGTATAAAAGAAATTACCTTCTAACTGTAGTTGAAATAAATAAATAGATCCAGTTTCGTAATGGCCGACAGAGTGTTATTTGGGAGTCCTTCATGACCAAAGAGAGTGTGGACCTGTCCGCTGGCGCACACTGATATGCGCTTTTATGTGGGGGAATTTAACCACCATAATATGTGTTCTAGCCGACACTGACTGATTCCTTTATTGATCCGTTCATCGAACCGACAGGATTTGTTGTCCGTGCTCGCCTCTGATCACAAGGTGAGAGGGATGTCACTTTTTGTGCAGACTGGACAGGCGCAATATTTCTTTCCTTTTTTTTTACGCGTGCGATGCCCCTGGGGACGGGCGCAACGCCTGACAGACTGTCACCGACACCCAGGGGCAAACGTTTTTACCTTCGCGGCGTCCGCACGTGCAAACTCGTCTGCGGTTCAGCGCGTCTCTAATGAGGTTGGTCGGCTGCGAGTCGCTTCAGAAAACCCGGCTTAATTACGTCCATTCATTACGCTCCCCTATAAGTCGGTGATAATCAGTGTTTGACTTCATTACCAGGGTGATGCGTTTGTGCCTTTGCAACCCCCCCTCTTCTCTCCACAACGTTTCCACTCTGCGCACAACCGTAATAATGTTTGTGTGAGACCTTAAGTATCCCCTGCCCCTCTGGGAAATACATTTGCTTGGATTTATGACCCGACTTCTCAGGTTATATCGATTATTACAGCCTGCTGTGTACTATATTTTTGTAAGAGCAAGAAAAGTGGGTCTGCAGCATCTATACATAATTTCTTGATTTGATACAGTCATCTGCAGATGGGGTCAATTCTCAAGTTGGACATCTTTGCACTTATAGCCCCCCTGCTGAGCACAAAAACACTAATACTATACAGAAATGGCCCATATAAACATACACATGATGAGTCTTAAGCAACAAATGCCTGCAATTGCTGAGAGTCATGCTTGTGTATGTGGAAAGCTCATGTATTAAACATCACTGTGTGAACACCACCTCTGTATATACTTGTGTGAGAATCCATGTCTGATTTTGCTGTGCGCATATTAAGTTTTGCATCAGTTCCTATGATTGTACAAGCACTTCTGAGAAATGTTGCTTGGATCACCTGTGCCATCATAAGGCTTTTCATTTTGAAGAAATCAGAAGCAAGAGACACCTTGTTCTTCTAACGTGGAGAGTTTGCCAATCTTTGTTAGCATTCAATTATAAGTTGCTTACACTAAATAGCAACTGAAGGGGATTAGAGAGCAAACTGGAGATGAAAAAAAGGGCAGATGAAGAAGGAAAGAGGAATTTAGGACACATTAAAGGATAGGAAGAGGGTAATTAGATGGAAAAGAGGTAGGGGTGGAGATAGAAAAATGAGGGGAGAATGGAGGGAAGAGCTGGTGGTTGTAAAAACAGACAGGTTGAACTGAGTCACTGAGTTATGTTGGTGATAAAACTGCCTGAAGAACAGAAACTAGAATGAGAGGTGCTGTTGTGGTAAGAGAGAAACATCAAGACCCATTAGCGTATTGTGTGTTTTCACTGGCCGTTTGTAAGGGCTTCGGGATAGGTGGTGGTGAGAAAGAAGGAGTGATGAAATAACACTGCCAAAAGAAAAAAAAAGACATCAAGGAAGTACATGCTCTATTGAAGGATTTGCAGGGAAAAACTACAGAGTCTAGGAAGGAAAGCAAAATTTAAATGCACGTCTTCGATGATTTTTTTTTCATTAACCGTCTTCGTCTGCCAATCTCCCACAACCTTGTTGCGTCTCCTGCCTGAGGTTGCTTGCAATGTTTTGCCAGGACGACAGATTTCTCACTAATATTGTTCCAGAGACTATGCAAGCTCTCTTCCTTTAATGACTCAATCAAAGTCTGTCAGTTATGTGCCCTGAAAGGTGATACAGTTGCGCCCAAACATGCTGATCTCAATCTGTGGTGGGAAATCTAGCCTCATATGCAACCCACTCGGGGGACATGGTAAATGATCAGTACGTCCTCCATTTCCTTTTGATGCCTTCCTAATGAGAATGGGAGAACCCCCAAGACGAGCACCCATGGGGGCTTTTTTTCTTTAGCGGCAGTGTCTGCGCGCGGCAGTCGACGGCCGCGTACCATTCATTAGCTGACAGTTCAGTCAAATGAATCAAGACAACATGGCCTCCCAGGGATCTTTGTGGAGAACAAGGAAATGACTGCTTAATGCTCAACACATGAGCGTTCCCGAGGGCCCTCATGCACAGAGATCGTACAGTGGCTGGATTCCCTGGAAAGGAGACAAGAAGCTCCTTGAAAGTTGCTTCAGATTCTGCTTTTGCTCCCCTTCTCTTGCTTTTCAATCATAGGCAAGATGGAATAAGCTGTATAATAAAGCCTTCCGCAGATTACTTTTTCTCTGGCGTCACTCTTTTGGAGGGGGGTAATAACGCCTATGACTCTGCATTGACTTTGCTCAGAGCCGGATCTCAACTATATCATCTCCAATTACCTACTCAAGGCGAATGACTGACGAGCCAATTTTTCACCCACACGTGATGCTCCTTTTTATACTCCAGATAGATGTGGAGGATGATGTACTATACTTCCCCTCAGTGCCCTTTGATGGTGATTGTGCATCAAAGGAGGGGAAGACACATCACTGCTGATGCAGACTTTTTAAGAAGGGAAATTCGCCAACGGTTTCACAGCAAGCATCTCTCAGGAAAAAGTGTGGGAATTAGCTCGAACATCCTTCACGCTTTTTGCCATCATTCTTGAATATCGAGCTGTGCCTCCAGCATCCCAAGACGGAAGTAAGAGCAGGACATTCTGACCCAAGCCAACCTCTCCCTGGTGGTGAGGGAAGAGGGAGGGTGTGATGGTGGGACGGTCGTTTAGAGGAAATGGTTATGTCTAACGGTGCGGTGGTTTCCCTCTGAGGAAGCCTGTGGGATGGTGCTGCAGACTCTGTCACGGTCTGGTTGCTCACAGACCAACACCACCGTTAACTTGCGTGCCTGTCACAGTGCAGGCATGTGCAGCACTCATGGAGGTATATTTTTATGCACATATTCAATCAAAGACTTGTGCACTTGTCCGCATCTTAAAATCATTGCCTTACATCCAGCAAAGTGTGCGCACTTGCTCACCCTCAGACACCATTATGATTTTCCTGAATTGCCCCGTTCCACAAGGCCTGAAAGAGTGGAGATGCTTTCTCTTTCTGCTGCCAGCGGGGGTTCTGTATTGCTGCCTGGGTGGACTGAATCTTTGAGCTAGATTGGTGGAGGCAAGTCCCAGCTCGATGGTGGATGGCTGTTTGGATGGGTGGGATGAAGGACGACTCCAGTGAAAAAAGTACAGCAGCTCGCTCCGCTGGAGACATTATAATACAGAAAGACAGGAGGCTGCCCCAGGCTGAGTGTGTTGCCGTTTGTGTGTGTACATGTGTGTTCTGTGTATTAACATTTATACCCCACTGTGTAGAAATTAGAAAGAGAGAGGGCAGGGGAGTTGTATGGCTGTGGGTTGTATGTGTGAGTACACGTGTGTGTTGGCTGAAAGGTTTGTGCTGTGAGGTAAAAAAAAAAAAAAAAAAAAAATCTCTTGTTATTTCTGATGGAAAAGTTTAATTTTAGTCAGAGATTGAATGTTGAATAATGATTCTGAGATTTTCCTTACAATATTTTTCAATCTCATTGGGAAGATGCTGGGGATTTCATGCAGAGATGTTAAACAAGTACCTGAGGAGAAAGACTATGTTAACAAGAAGCAGCAGACAGAATTATAACATGAAAAGTGATCCTAATATTTTTTCTCTCCTACAGTTTGGGATGTGGACTGCTGGAGGTGCTATTTTCATGGGAATTTGATTGATGGCTCATATGGCAGTACATGATGGCTGACCATTGGTTGTGATTAGAAATGCAATGATTACTTTTTGGTTCCTTTTGGCTTATTCCTGTTTGCTTTTTCTCTGGAGCATATGCAATCATTTTTTTTTCATTCATTTAAAGATTAACTGTATCCATTATAAAAGATGGGAAGTGCAAGTTTCTGAACCTTTTTTCAGGTAGACTCTGGGGACTTAGTTCAGTTTGTGATGCAACATTCACACTCTCCACCAGAGGTGGCGCTGCAAGGAGCGGACGAGACACACAACAAAGAAGAAACTTATTCACCTATAGAATAATCCAAGGTAGAGCCCTATGAAGTCCGCGATCACGGAATCACGGAATTGAACATTAAAAACAGAATTTATTATAAACGCCGAATGTCACGGAAATGAGCAACGATTGCCGAAAATGTGTTTTTTTTCTTTATAAAAAGGGAAAGCTTTGCCCAGATGCTCCAAGGTTGGCTGCATAGCGCACCCACCCCGCGCGTGCTCCCCCCCGCTCCACGAGGAAGCCCCGTGGGGCGGCTTTGCCAGCTTTCCTCCTGGTTATTTAGCCAGACCGACCTGCGTACCACGCGTTTGGTCTTTGTTTGATCACTTTTCCTTGGTTGTTGTGCATCTACTGGTGAATTAAACTACAGCCTATGAACGTCTCGTCATCCAGGTGTCACGTTGCCAAGCCGCTGATGGCTTAGTGCTGCAGGTTTGGACGTAACGCTGATGTTTCAGAGTAAAACGTGATCCAGAGTCTGCACAAAGTGTTTTATTTAAAAAAATTGGCCGGATCGACTTTGATTTCTATCGACTGACTTACTTCCATCCGCTCTGCTCTGGATGGACGCGGTTTCAAAGCAGCAGAATAGGACAGAGACATTTCCCCATGATTATTAGACTGTGTGTCTGGTGATCTAACCGGACACATGTTTCTTATGGTCTGTGGTGTGGAGCACCATCTGTAAATTAGTACTGTTCTGAATTATGTATTATTTACTATTGGCATTTTCTTTTTTTGTTTGTTTAAACTTGTACCATGTTTTTGCCTTAAATATGTTTAAAAGCTTGAAAGCATTCAAGTTAGTAATTATAACAGCATTAATTGGCTAAATTTAATTGTTTTATACACTGTATTGGTGTTAAATTTGTGTAAAATTAATAAAAACGGAATTAAAAATGGAAAAACATCGAAAATGGGAAAAATTAAAATGGAATTTTAGAAAAAATAAAACAGATTTTTATAGAGCTCTACTCCAAATTACCTTGTATTTGCCAACACGGAAAGCAGTGTGAATATCTGGAATTACAACGTTGGACAGTCGTCAAAGGTAATGATAACCTATAGGTATGTTATCCAGAGATTGCTAAATTATTCTGACATATTATTTTTACATCGGTGCATTACTGTAAACTATTATTCATCTCCAGAAAGTGATTTTAATGACAAGCCACACTGGAATATAAAAATGCAAATCTCATTATTACTTATCAAAGTTGGTTTAAAATAATTTAACTCTTTCAAAGGTCGTTACATTTCTGTTTTTCATATATTTGGCTTTTGGTCACAACGTTGCCCTGATCAGAGCAAATAACGTAATATTTCACAATATCTCACAGATTAGTCATTAACTCTCAGCAACACCACAGCTTTCTCTGTTAGCATTAGCTAGCATAATAACGTTATGTGGTGCGTCATTTTCAGGAGCATGGATTGGTGAAATAAAGTGTCAGATTAATAAGTGTTCACCAAAATTTACCGTGATTTTGTTGTTGGGGATTAAATCCAGTGTTTTGTCTGCTGTGGCAGCATGTTATCGTCCCCGATACATTAGTGGACAGAGCAGTAGCACCGTTCACTTTTGTCACAGACAGCAGAAATCCTCATGAAATAAATGTCCATGATCTATTCATTCCCTTATTAAAGCAATTAAAGTTTTTCACTGCTGTTCCAACAACCAATGAATGCGCAAGTCCTTCCTGATTTCCTCAATATTGTTAAGAAAATAGTGCAATTCTCATCTGTTCTAATTACACATGTACAGAAAGGCTCCCACGGCAATGGTGGACGGTCTGTGTGCGGTGTTTGCCCAGATTACTCTATTGGTTAATGCAGGACAACTTATTTTTTTACCTCATAACAGCAAAACATGGAACTGCACAAGATCCTAGCCGTTATAGGTTGATTATATGTCTATCCTGACTTTTTCTGAGCTCTTCCACCTCTGACTGTAAGCAATTTCTCTCGTCCACAGCTACCTATCGTCTCACACATGCTTATATGTTGATTGTGATTACCCACAATGCACTTTGCAGCCCTCTTCCTGTTTGTAGGCAGACTGAGTCCACATATTTGAATCAGAGTTTTTTTTTTTTTTTTTTTGACAAGTTCTAAAAAAAAATCACCCCCCTTAAAGTTGACATGAAGGTAAACTTTACCTATTAAACCTAAAATGATTTTCTGAACCAGGCTGGAAACATTTTTATTTCTACTGTGAAGTTGGCCTTTTAAACATGGAAGTCTATGGGGATTGACTCCTTCTTGCAGCCAGTCCCTAGTGGATGAGCGGTGAATTACAATTTTTGGCAATCAGGAAGTAGCTTTTTCTCACTGGAGGATGCTGCTTAGACCTAACCTGACACAGATGCCGTACTAGAATAAACCGGCCTTTAGTAACCAGGGCTAAGCTAGCACTAGCTTAGGAGTACTATTGTGAAACCACAGCTGTTATATTTTAAATATTTGTATTATCTAATGAGTATTTGCTTACTTTAATGTACAACATCATTTTCAGCTCATCAATACAAAATAAATAGATAGATAGATAAAAAAAAAAAAGCTCATGTGTGTACTAACTTTAGCTTATAGGGAGCCAAAGTCACGCCCATCTACTTCTGCCCCATAGGACCTAAGAGACGAAAAAATATGAATGGAAGTCAATGGGGAGAAAATGATTGTCTTCTGGTCCCAGTCATGCCCTGCCCTGGATTCCAGATATGTTGGTTGTGGATTAAATTACATTTTTTTGTGCAAAGAAAAATCAAAATGCGGAGAAGAACTTTGATTATTTCAGGATTTACTGGAAGGCGCTTTGTGGACTACAGCTCTCGCCGTGAGTGATGACATAAATAGTAAATAGACTGTACTTAGATGGCACTTTTCCAGTCGTACTGACTACTTAAAGCGCTTTACACTACATGCCACATTCACCCAGTCACACACACAATCATACACACATTCATACCCCGATAGGCACATCGAGAGGCAACGTGGGCGTTAGCGTCTTGCCCATGGACACTTCGGCATGTACTCTGGAATTGATTTTCTGATCTTTCCGTTGAAAGACGACTGCTCTTCCACCTGAGCTACAGCCACCCCGTGTAGCTTCCTGCGACAGCCGTGAAAGAGACCAGCCGTCATTCCATCAGCGCAATGGAAAGACTCAACATTTCCTGACTTCAAACGGTTTTCACCTCTGTCCATGCTCTTTTCCTGTTCTTCAAAATAAAAAAGCATTGACGTGCTGGAGTAAAGTCGCAATGCTAGCGTACTTGGGCAGCTGGTGACGATTGCTGCTTGCAACAAGAGCTGTAGTTCACAAAGAGGCGTCAAGCAAAACCTGGAATAATCTAAAATCTTCGCTGTGTGTGTTTGTTTTTTCTTTCCACGAAAAATTTTCACCTACATTCACAACCAACATATCTGGGATCCAGGGCAGAGAGCGACTGGGACCAGAAAATAATTATTTTCTCCCCATTGATTTCCATTCATATTTTTTCGTCTCTTAGGCCCCATGGGGCTCACAGGAAGGGGTGTGACTTCAACTCCCGATGCTACACCAGTTAGTACTAAATTGCAACCGTGTTGATTTTCTTCTATGTTATAAATGCAAATGAGACTAAACTCAGGGCTCTATTTTACATAAAAAAAAGCACTCTGCCACTGAAGAGCTTGCTCAGATATCGACAACTCATGAGTCATGGAGGTGGGAGGACAAAGGTGTAAAAGTGAAAAACGGATCAAAGAACAGGCATATCACTCACCCAGAAGCGAGCATTACTTCCATGCACGAGGATAATGAGGCTGGAATCCACGAGGAGGGTCAGATCTCAAATGAGCTGAAATGAAGGAGGCTACAATTAGAGCTTCGGCACGTCGAATCTGAAATCGTAGTATTGAATGCTAAATTAGATTTTCTCTATTTAGACCTCACATTGATGTGATTAGTTTTAAACGTGATGGAATAGCAATTTTCAATTTTACAGCTTTCACTGGATTTCCATTTGCTTGTCCTTATTTCTCAAGTCGTGAGCACATATGAAATTGAAGGCAATGACTGTAGCTACTTAAATAATTTCACCATGGTTTAACACAGTTTAGAAAGACTTTAATAAGCTCCGCAACAAAAGGTGCCAATGACTGTAACCAGTACTTTGGAATTGAATTGATCATACTCGGAAAATTAATGATTTTTTTTTTTTTTAAACAGTTGCTTAAGTTAACTGTTTGCAGTTCATCTTTCAGCATGTTTATTTACTTCTCCTTTTTTTTTTTTTTAGCTTATCTTTATCAAGACTCCCCAAACATTTTGGTCAAGTGTTGTGCATGCCTGAGGTAGGAGCGGCTGTGTAGGTGCTCGGGCTGGTGATAATGTGCATCTGCATGACTGCCTGTATCGCATCAGCTGCAGACATTTGTGTGTCTGCATCTGTGTGTGTGGGGGGGCATGACAAAAGGAAACCTACAGCATAAGCTGCCACCCCTGACATGGGGAGTCCTGTAGGAATTTAGCAAATCCTATTGTAAATTTGCCTACTCCATGAAGATAATTGGCTTATTCCTGTGTTAAATAGCCGGTCCTGCAGGACACTGACTGGGCTTAGCATGCTCCGTGTAGACAGTGTGTCTGCTCCTCTGCTTCTGAGGGACTTACAGGCACATTACATACTGAATTACTGTATGACAATGATGAACTGATAGCAGCGGTGCTCAGCTTAGAGCTCCTGTGCAGAGACTGAGACACACAAATGCCTGCAAGGGCACAAGCTCGATTCCCGCAGGTCGCTCGTCACAGAAACAAGCCCTCTATGACTCCTCTTTTTCTTGATGTAAGAAAACTATTTTCACAGACAAGCCAGTTTAGGAACAATTTGCATATCCAAAACTTCAGATCTACATTTTCCATGCCCTATGATACTCTCAATTTCTGTTTTTTTCATGCTTGAGTCTGCACGAGCGTTTCAGGCTTCCACTGTGCTTGGATGTGGAGAAGGTGTTGCCATAGCCTCACCTAAATCATTATCCACACATCAAACGCCATCTGGGTTCTTTCTGAAACTCAGAAGAATCATTCCTCAGCAGTGTTGTGCCTCAAGGAGACACAGAAGATGAATTTGTGTGTGAGTGTGTGCACGCTTATGAGCAGACAGGCTTAAATGTGGTTCCTTTTTGCATGTGCTTTAACCCTGAGGTGGCTCAGTAACCACAATACAGGGACTTTCTCAGGTTTTATGGCCTCCAGGCAGCTGTTTAGTGACACCCAGACCACAGCTGATCCAGCACCTCTGATAAGGGAGAAAAGCACCAAAATACTCAAACCAAAAAAATGAGATCCAGGGACGGATGATTGTCAGCAGATGTGCAGCTGGTTGTGTCTGTGCGTGTATGTGTGCGAGTGCAGGAAGCTAAGAGAACTAGCATGCATAATTCTAGGACATGACCGAAAACTGTCGAGTTAGAGTCAAGAGGAAACGGATGAAAGGAAGAATTCCCCGCACGTGGTGAGAGGAAAAAGACGGAGTTAAAAAAGCTTCATCTGCGTGTGTCCTGGTGGCTGCTAAATTGAACAAAGACAGCCAAGAGACAGTTCCCACCGTATACTTTCAAACCAGTGCTCCGTCTCTGTGAAAACATGCTGGACCTGCTGTGAAGTGAAATGGTTGAAAGCGTCTTTTTAAAGGTTGACTGATGATATTGAGCAGATGAAATGGCAGCACCTCAGGGAGGGTGTTTGAAGCTAAAAATACAGAAGCAAAAGGAGCTGTTTGTTCATCCTTATCTTAGCGTCGAATTACATTGATAAGCAGCATGATTTTTGTTTACATGTTGCGTACTCTTATCATGCTTTGTTTTTGAGTTCACAGCCCTTGTTTTTGTCTTTTATTCACTATGAAACAGATCTCTCTGCTGCATACGTGTGTGTCCAGGTGTGTGTGCATCTAGTGTTTTCTGGCCCCTCCAAAGCGGCAAGCGGGACCGAGCCACAGAGCGCGAGGTTCATCAGTAGCATAATTAATGTAGTGAAGTTCAGTTGTCATTCGTGATATTTCAGTGCTGCGATCTACTTGAGAAGGCTTTTTGATGAATGGCCAATTAGAGCCCGACTCCTCATGCCTGGTGGCTGACTGATTTCTTTTTAATGGCACTCCTGTTTCTTTGATAAAACACAAAATGAATCATCGATACCCTGGCCTCGAGGAGCGCTGAGCTCGGAATTTAATTGTAATTGGGTGTGTAGCGGCCAGTTAGGGTCGAGGCTGTGCCTGTGTGTGCATGTAAGAGAGAGAGAAAGAGAGAGAGTGCTTTTGCGGTAATGGTGGCCGACCCTTGTCATACTCTAATGCACTCGGCTGCTTTCCCAAAGCATTATATACAATTCAGTTGTTATGTGCCATTATATTTATTCCCGTATCTACCTTTTATCTACTCTAATTTATTAGAGACACATCTCAGCTATGTTGGACTGAGTGTGCTTGAAGCAACACCAATCAAGTGTGATTTTCACAGATTTTTTTTTATGTGTGTGTTTGATTGGTATTAAAGCACACTTTAATTAGGCATGGAAAGTTTTCCTCCCGAGAAAAATCCACACTCCAGCTGAATTTCAGTGTTTTATCCATGTTTTTGATGCATTAATCAAAAAGTCTTACTTTATATTCATAATTAATCCTTCGAAAACAAAAAAACAAACGGAAAAAAAAGACGTTAAATGTTCAAAGAAAATACCAAGTTGCTTTTCTTCTTCCTTTGCCGGTTGCACATGGCCGGGATCTGCTTGCTTTTTCTCACAAGGGGTTGTCATGGCAGAGGAGAGGGTGGTTTGAACAGAAGCTGTGAATCCACGCTGTGTGACAATTTGTGCAAGCAGCTAGCATCTTGAACCACAGAGCCCACTAGGAGCTTTTTTGCCCACCCAACAGGCAGTAAAAGGGAGCAGGGGGGGGGGAAAAATCTTCGCTACACCTTTTATTTCAGCAGCAGGTCTGAGCTGCCGGAGATTTTTTCACTTCCACAAGCAAACAGAGGAGGTTCGGAATGAGGTGATTAGTGCTGTCAAAATGTCACCGCCTCCCCCGCTGGTGTTCTAGGATTGGGACAATAATCTTATAATTCACCGCATGAAACCGGTGCATTCTACGTGCTTTCCTTTAAATGGCTCCCGGGTTTCTGAGTACTATCCTCAGCCTCCCTCCTCAGCTGCCCCACACAATGTGACGCAGCTTCCAGCTAAAATTGCGAGGCAGACCTTTCACATTCGGTCACAATGGAAGCTTGCTCGACAGGTGGGCTCTTGGGGAGATACAGAAGGAAACTTATTTTGCGGATTTAGACTTCATAAACATCATTATCATCTCCCCGACCTTGGGTTGCAGTGCTGTTCTGCGCCGACCCCAATTTTGTCAGGGAACCTTGGATTGTGATGCGCGTGGTCTCACGGGCAAACGGGCCATCGAGTCAACAAAAAGGACTTTCTTTTCCAGAGCGGACTGTGTGGTACATCAGCGTATGTGTTAATGTGTGTCAAAGAGAGGGGGTGCAACGATGTGCGTGCGCTGACTCAGTAATCTTTCGAGCCTGCTGCCTGAAACCGTCAGCATCTTTCCCCCAAATAAAGTTTTCTGACTGTGCCTCTGCCAGATCTGAACTGTGTAGAACATTAGTGTAACAGCCCACGCTCTTAGACTACAGATTTGTTCTTGAGTGCACGCCAAACGGCCTCTATATTTTATGAGCCTTCCTCTCGACTAACATACCGTCTTGAGACTAATTATCATGGTCGCACTCAAACACAAAGCTCGTTTATTATTGCATTGACATCACATTTGTTTTGGCATGGCCTACATGGCAGGGATTTCACAGCGCTACAGTGCTGGAGCCATGTTTTTGAACTTGACAGAGCATGCTTTAGATGGAGAATTTGTTCCACCGTGTGTTGTACATGGTGTTAGGCAGAAAGGTTGCTCTCTTTCTTTCAATCTTTCTTTCTTTTTCCTTTCTTTCCTTCTGTTTTTTTAAGTTTTGCCATTTGTCTCTTTGCAAGTGGACTGTAAATTTTCAGCTTTTTTTTTTATTTCATTTGTGAGCTCACTGGGGAGCCACTCTCAGTTCTTGGGAAGCAATTCCCTCTCTCGGTCCTGCCCCAGAAATGCCTTGATACTTTTTATTATCATATTACTTTCCCCCCAGCATATTGTATCTGTACACTGATTCAAGCTATTTTTACACATACTGCAAGACTATTAATAAAAGCCTGAGTAATGTTGGTCTGAAAAATGGAAATGGAGCATGAAAGAAGAGTTGAAAATATAAATTACTTTCTAGTAAGTGATTTAATATATGAAATATATATATATATATATATATATATATATACATTTTAGTATTTAGCTAATGCTGCTGGATGGAAGGAATTAACTTAAAATCCCTTGTATATCACAAAAGAAATCTCAAAATATCTTATTATTCAGATTACATAACTGACCGTGGGGTTAGGATGTGCTCTTTGTATGTAACTGTCACATTCAAGCCATGCCAGATTATTTCAGGGTCAAAGAAGCATCAGTCTTTCCATCCCACACTGGGTAACGGAATGTAAATATCTAATGGAGGTAAAAAAAAAAAAAAAAAACAGAGACATACAACCATAAAACACAAAAAACACATAAATGTCTTAATGATAAATGGGGCTTTCACTTGAAATGAAATATTGGTTTTAGTGTCTAGAAGCTGAACATCATAAAATATGGCATTATATGGCACAGATACTAAATGGACTATATGGTGTGTTGCTTTGGTTAGCTTTTATCAGTGTGGGGTTTTGTAAAATGTGCCCATATATTCAGCTTGGAAGGTTACCCTGACTATGTTACACTTACATGAGCTCTCTCTAATGTAGCTCTGCTCTCTCTTCCCTGAAATGTGGTACTGTGAAAAAAGTTGAGCCCACCCTCATTTCTTTATTTCCAGGATAAGACAGATGGAACGTGAATTAATTGAAACAGAAGCATGAATGGAAACACAGCATACAAGCTGAAAGGAGGTGGTGCATAGTTATTAATTAGTATGAACACCTTTATTCTTTCTCTCAGACGAGCTTTCTTGTCATTTCTTTAAGGAGTCTTTAGGTATAGCTCACCAGGCGTCTTGAATGACTTTCCAAAGCTCTTCTTTGGATGTTGGCTGCCTTTTGTTCCGTTCACTACAAAGATGATCCCACGCTGCCTCTATAGAGTTGAGGTCTGGACTCAGGGGAGGATTCATCCCTCCATAAACCTGTTGCCACTGATTTTCAGTCCAGTTCATGTGTCATTTGGCAAACCTCAGTCTTCTCTGCCTGTTTCTCTTCCTGAACTATAGTTTCTTTACAGCCATTCTTCCATAGAGACTGTTTCTGAAGAGATAAAAATCCAGAAATGTTCCTCAGGTCCTGTGTCACAGCTTTGCCTGCAACTCTTTACCATGTATTTCTTAATATCAGTCTCAGATACTAATAGTCTTCTGTAGATGTTATTTTTTTAGGCCTGCCACTTCTTGAATGACTTTCCAAAGCTCTTCTTTGGATGTTGGCTGCCTTTTGTTCTGTTCACTACAAAGATGATCCCACGCTGCCTCTATAGAGTTGAGGTCTGAACTCGGGGGCGGATTCATCCCTCCATGCAGACCCGCCGGTTAGTGGATCTCAGCTTATAGACAGTGATATTAAAACACTCAGAGCAGCTGCAGGCTTTCGTCTGCGCACCTCTAGCTTACCAGACTCCAAGTCTCCTGATCATTTTCCTAATTTTCTCTAGAAAATTCTCACCTCATGATCTGGAGTCAGGGAGGTTCCCTTTTCAGAGCCGCCAGCAGCAGCAGCAGCAGCAGGACCGGTTTCTGGTTCAGCTGGAGGTTGTGAACTGTTCTGTCTTCAGCCTAAACTTTGGAAAACTTGCTTTTAGACCAGGAGGATACAGTGGTCCCCCTTTTGTCTTTTCTTCTCCTTTGGCTCACCAGTCTCCGTCATTCAGCTGTTATCTTTATATTTGTGGACCGGACCAGAGGACTCTCATCCAGGACCACAGGACTAACCAACCCGGTGACATCAGAGCTTAGAGTACTGCAAGATGGCGGCGCCCTTGTCCTAAAAACATCAAACTTCGCAATGTTTTTCTTTTATATGCTTATATTTTTCACGTTTGGTATATAATTATTGATAAGACCAGGACTCAGTCTATTAAATAAAGTTAGGTTGGTTGACTGTTGCAAGAATATCACTCCATAAATGTCCGAATCACCTGTGACTTCCAGATTCACCTGCTGAATGGGGTTTGATCATTAGAATTCACTACAACGGTGGATTTTTATTTTAATGATTGCTATGAGGACATGGAGATTATGCCCTGAATGCTTGGTTAATGATACCACTGACCAACCTACTGAAAGTTTTATTTCATCAGATGCACCACCAGCTCCAACGATGCAACAGCAGGAGGTAATTTGCTTTTCAAACTGTAAAGGTCAGTAAGCTATGAAATGAAAATGCATTCTTGGCTGTACTTCATCCTTCATTGGCTACGACATCATGAGGATCTGTTCTGTTGCACTCATAGGGACTAGACCACAACTTCGGGAGCAATTAATTAATCACCTCTTTGTACATATCTGCTTTTACATGGTTTGAATCTCACTGTGTGATTATTTATGACCAAAGTATTGCTTTAAAAAAGAAGATAAAGAACTTTCAGAGCACATCTTTGTTATTATTTTTTGTTTTCATCAATTTTTCTGGTCTTATGGTTGTTATTTTTTCTCGTCACCGCTACAGATGCGGGCATGAAAAAGTTCCCCTTTCTGCCGACTGCCAGCTACTTAACGGCCACTTACCAGCGACTTGTCTGCTAATTCAATCGCACAGAGAAACGCTTGTGTGCCCAGGGGAAACGATTTCAGAGCATAAATGAATGCCCGGAACAAGGACGTTTCCACACGCCAAGTTTGGACACCGTGCGTGATGATGTATTCGCGGGACAAATCGTCTAATGATCCAGTTTACAATTGATTCTTTGTTGTGTTGTCTGTTATGTGTAGACATGACACCTGCTCATCCCTGGAATCTGGTGCCATTTCATACTAAAATGATTCATAGGTCAGTGTTAAAAGGAACACTGACTAAGAGGGACAATAGATCTTGTTTGATAAACATTTGCTTCGGCTGAAAAATGTGATATTAAAGATAATCTGTTTAGTTTTTATGAATTTTTAACAATCAATTTCACTGGTACACTGTCACTGTTGTTTATGTTGCATGATGTTTTGGGTTATGCTGTATACGGGCTGTACATAGTCGACAATATGTCATAGTTTAGGCTCAGTGCTTTCTGTACAGTCTTTTCAATGTGGAACCAAGCGCACTTAGAGAGAGAGAGAGCATTGATGAATAAATCACTTACAGATGAAGACGATCAGATGGATTAAGATGGTGAAGTAAACCAAAATATCTGCTATGTGTTAGTTACGCCCCAGGATCAAATGTTTTCTAATATAGATAATAGTGCGTTACACATCATATGATATAAAATAAACATGGCAAATCACACAAACAAATTGATTACATTTAACGGCGTCAACAGATGTATCAATGTTTTCTTGTGCAAAACAGCCCATGGAAATTCTAAGGTAGTTTATCTCAGACTGACGAACAAGACTGACAAGTTTTCTCTCATTTTTCTGGCTGCTTCCCTGCATAAATATTATCCACAGTTATAAATATGATTCCTAGTTATTTGGTAGCAAGTCGTCTGGTGGCAATTGTATTGCTGTATCTGATGTGTAGTCACCGGTTTGGAAGCTGCATCAGTCGTCATTGAAGAAAACTGGTAACTTCCAGATGGCAGAACTAAATTAAGTAATTGATTGTCAGATTCCTGCATGTCAAGGGTCAGTTTGATGGTTCAATGGTTCACGGTTGATCTGATTGTTTAGGGTTGTGTTTAATGGTTCATGTTCTGCCCGACAATCCGAGGTCTCTGCAATGATTCAAAGTTGTGTCCAATGTTTCAAGGACAATCTGATGGTTCAGAGTATCTCCAATGGTTCAGCATGGCCTAATAATTCATGAATCATTGGATGTTACAGGATCCTGTCTCATGGTTCAAGGTCTCTTCGATGGTTCAGAGTCTTTCTGATGGTTCTAGGTGAAGCCTGATGGTTCAGGGTTGTGTCTAATGGTTCAGAGTCAAATGTGATGGCTAAGGGTTATGTATGATGGTTTAGGATTGGTCTGATGGTTCAGGAATGGCCTGTTGTTTAATATTTGTGTGTGATGGTTTAGGGTCTCTCTGATGGTTAAAGGTTGTGTCCAATGGTTCAGGTTTGTCTCTTAAGGTTCAAGCATCGTGTCTGATGGTTCGGGGTCTGATGGATCAGGATCTATCTCATGGTTAAGGTTCATGGTTGAGGGTCTCTCTGATGGTTGAGGGTCTCTCTGATGGATCGGGGTTGATCTGATGGTTTGGGGTCATGTTCAGTGGTTCAAGATCTCTCTGATGGTTAAGTGTTTTGTCTGGTGTAGGATTGGTCTGATGGTGCATGGTCATGTTCAATGGTTCAAGGGCTGTCTGATGGTTAAGGGTTTTGTCTGGTGGTTTAGGACTGGCCTGGTGGTGCATGGTCATGTTCAATGGTTCAAAGGCTGTCACATGGGGAATGATTTGTTCTATCTAGTGTCTCTTGTCTCCAACGTTTCTCACCATATTTTTCTCTCACCAGTCTAACCTGTGGTGCAGTTCCTTGTTGTTGTGTGTTGATGAGTTTCAGCCTTTGTTTATAACCGCCAGTCTCGTTGGCTCAGAAGTGTGGAGAACATAAGCGTGAGTCTTTAGAAGGTTGCATCTGTCCACAGACTTTCTTCCGTCCAGCTCTCCTCCTCTTATCCCTCAGAAAACAGTGAAAACTCATATTGCTTTTTTTGTTTCTGTTTGACTGGAAACTGAAACTGGAAATATCTCAGTGCAGCATTGTTTCTGTAGATCCACGTTCTAGATAAAACAAAAGAAAATTGAGCCATAAATGGTCTCATTTGCCCTAACCTCCTGGTCTTCTTGTCTTGAGAAACACCCTGATACATTATCTCCCAGGCTGCACTATAATAGTAAAATAATGGCAACTTCCACTGGTCGAAAACATTGTGAACAGATAGAATTTCATAGTAATTAGTATATTTCATGTTGCAGTAACAAAAATTTTTAACAACATTTTAAGGACAAGGGCTGATAGTTAAGTTTCCTTTAAAAGAGGATTGACAAAAATAAAAACTCAGAAAAAATTCCTCTGAAAAATAGTAGGGCACAAGGACTAGACTGAGAATGACTGAATAAGCTGGCAATGCCCAAAAAAGAAGAAAAACTTTGAAAGACTGTCAGAAAGCCAGCAGAACTATTGCTCAAGACCACTTTCAAAGATTACAAGGAAGTCTGGGAGCTGGAAGCCAAATAGAAAGAAATGATTGACTCAAAACTTCTCCTCAGTAATAAATGCATTATTCCCTTACCCTACCATGAACTTTTGTTCTGACTCCACTAGTTTTTAGTTCAAAATAGTTCATCTCACAACCAGAAAAACTAAAGACACCATTGTGGATTTTTTTAAAAAAAGGATTTGACTTCATTTCATACATCTCTCTCTTCAACAGAAAGAAAATAAATGTCTTATTCTCCTGATTGGAGTGGAGCCTCCAAACAGTGAATTACTGTCAGAATGAAGATGTTGGACTGGGTAAGTGTCACTATACACACTTTATGATCAAGACAGACAGTGTGATGTCCCCCATAATCGCTATTATTTGCTTGATGCATAAACACTCACAAAAATCCACTCAAACAATAAACATAATGCTCATTTTTGTGTTTATCTAGTTGGGAGGTCATTACTTTTAGAGTGTAACACACAGTTATATTGCCTCTGCTTAGAGATGACAGCCAAGAACCGCCATAAAAACTTGATGTGCTAGCTCTAACCACGTTAGCATACCTCGGAGACAACAGAAAGCCTGATGAAATGTATAACATCAGTACATGTCGAGGATGGCAGCGATGCCGCCTCATTTATTAGAGCAACTATTACGGAGTAACACTATCACGGTTTGCAGGGATGATAAAGCCTGACGCTGTTATACAAAAGAGCTGAATATAATTAATACTCACTGCCACATCAGCTGAGTTCATAATGAGTAAACACTGACAGATCTATTTCTGTCAGCAGAGGTATTACCGCACACTTGACACTTCAACTGCAGTTAAAAAAGGATCCAAACGTATACCCTGCATTACATTAGAGCAAGCATTTTTCCATATAACCCAGCTTTCCCGTGGTTCCCCTCTGTTTAAGACCGTGAGTGACACATAATTTAGAAGCCGTCAGTAAACAGAAATTCCAGCAGAACGCTGCAGGAACAGATTGTTTCTGGAGCGGCTTGACGTCTCTCCTTATCCAGGAATAAATAAATCGCAGGTTCATCCAAACATGATAATTACACGTCATCATTTGCTTGTTGACTTCTTGCTTACCTGTTGCCAGTTGTTTGTGTGTGTGAAACCTTCCTTTGGTGTGGCAGTGGATCCAACTGTTTGTCACATACAATCCCATGCTGTGACAGTGACTGCATAGCTGATATACAGCTGACTCCCACGATCTGACTCATGAATTTTAAGCTTTTTTATAATATAACGCCTTTCTGGAGTAAATGTTTTGTTTTCCGTTGGGCGTTTTAAATGCATTTGAACACCTATTTATGATTTTTTTCTGCCTGACGTGACCGGCCTCACACATTGGGTTCCAATTTTCTACATTAACTCTGCTTTTCTACTTCTTGACTGTGTGTTTTCAGTCTGTCAGGTTCTCAATTGATCATTTCTCATGTTCTCTCAGCAACATATACACTCACGTATTCTGTTCTACTTTCGTCACAATGTCTTTGTATGCATGTGCCCTGATTTGGTGTGACATATAATGCGGTAAATGTCAGCAATGACAAAAAAAGTTGCATGATTAGATGTTTCTCTGCTCTGATGGTGCATACAGATGCAGCTGTGTGAAAGAGAAAGTACAGTACATCTTCTTTTAATTAAAAGTTTTTATAGATCAGGACATAATAAATCATTCAGTCTGTACTAAGTCTTTAAATTGGGTTACAACGTCAGATTAGGAACATTATATGACATATCATATCAGAATAAAATTCATTTAACAAAAGCTGAGCCAAAATGCTGAGTGAAAAATTAAGTCAATGATTTTGTAACCACTTTCAGCATCAGAGATTTTAAAGCTATTGTGTAAATGCACCATGTTATTAGTCCCTTACATTTTGTGGAGGAATTTTGGTCCATTCTTACATACAATGTTGCTTCAGTTCATTGATGTTGTTTACAGACGTCTTTTGTTTGTTTGTTTAAATATGCAGCTCTTTTAAAGGAGTGATGACATAGCAGTATAAACTATTTCATGTAGTTGATATTGTTGCACGTCAATTTTCTAAAGAAAAAATAACGTTGCTTTTTTCAGGAGGGGATTGTTTTGGCACGCCGGATTTTGATACAATCTTCACAGAGACCAAGTTGACTTAATTTTTGATTGGCAACAAAGCTACAACCTTAATTGGCAAAACTTTGTCAACCTGCTGTAGCTTGCGGTCTGAGTTCATTTGCTTAGCCTCATGGGCACTTTAAACAGTGAACGTGCGTTTATCAGAAAGACAACATTTAGAAAACTAGAAAAGCACCCTGAGAGCGCAGACATCCGCCAAGCAACTCAACTCCCTTATTTTTATGTGTTCTGGATCATAGTATCCGGAATTTTCTCTGGATCTGGATCAACTTTCGAAACATTCTAGAACTCATTGAGATCCTCTCTTGTAATTTTTTTTAAAAACCAAACACTAGAGCCAATTGTATGGAGTTACATGTAAAAATTCCCCAAATTTGGCCTATTAGGGTGATGCTCATGTAAGACTGTTTAGGCATTGGTAAGGAGGTTTGATGTTCACTGTGTCGGTCAGAACACACAGGACTCACTTGTACAGTTAACTGTCTTCACTGGTCACTCTTAATCACAACAGCCCAGTAATGCAGCAAATGGGAGGCTTCTAGGTGATGAATACCAGGGCTAGTTAAGGTAATGCCTGGATGTGAGTGTGGTCTATAAACAGAAATACAAAGCCATGAGGAACATTCCTTTGGCAAATAAACACAAGCAAGGTATTAATTATTACTAATTAATCCCTGACAGTTAGGACAAAATATGCATATGTTCAAGGCAAACAGTTACAGTAACTGGCATGTAACAGATCAGCTAGCTTCATAGCATAAAAAGACACATGGTGAATAGAGGAACACTTCTGAATAAGCAAATCAGCTAAATAACATAAACATCCTGTTCAGGCAGAAATACAACTCGTTACTTACAGTTCTTCACCGATGCACACAGTTCACCATATTCAATTGGCTAGAAGTCTGTCCAACAGTCTTTTCTCCTTGTGCTCACTGCTGCTCATAAGTTTCATTTCTGCGTCCTGACATCATGTGCTCAGTCTTGCAGCTGCAAACTTCTGCCACAAGGGGGCACTCACGCCTAATCAACAGCCTTTCCAACATGGCCTATCTCACAATGACAAAGAATCCTTCAAAACATTCCAGGATCCAGAAGGTGATCCGGATCACCACCTTTCAGGACAATCCATCCTGTACCTTTTCCGTAAAGTTGTTGACAGACAGACGGACGGATGGACGGACAAATCAACGCTACTGAAAACATTACCTCCTTGGCAGAAGTAATAAACTTAGGGGTAATGAAAATGTTGTGGTTGCCTCCTTCAGTGTTGTTGCAGAAGTTGTTTGTTAATTTTTAAAATCCACTTGTTTGCAAACCCAACCTGAATTCACCCCCATGTTCAGGAATAAGGACGAGCTCAACTCACGCTGGTGTATCAGCGGAGTGGCGGAGGGGGGATAGAGAGCGGAAAGAGAGGGGGGGGGGAGGCTGCTCGCTTGATAGTGTGCTTTATTTGAAGAATATGAATTACGTAGATGATAAGCTGCTGGCTGATTTAACTGTTTTGAATCTGACCACCCATAAAGAGGGACTTTGACTTTTGCTACTGACTTTCACATGGCCTCATTAGTGCATTACAGATCATATTATACCCCCCAAAACCACAGAAAAGTGAAATTTGTTGTCATGGTACCAAAACCTTTTGATCAGTTTGCGTTCCCGATTTCATTCTGAATTTGACTTGTCTGTTTTTCTGTTATTCTGTCGTAGATTTGCTGCTGTGTTTGGGATAATTGTCTTGTTGTATACCCCAGTTTAAGGCAAGTTGTGTCAGACAAATGCTTTATATTTGACTCTACAAAATTAAAGAACAGATGAGTTTATGTTTAACTCAATGACATCAATGTATCCAGGTCCTGTGGTTGCTAAACCACTATGATGGACAGTTGGTCTTTCACCAGATGTATTGCAATACCTAACGGCTGGACATTTCAGCTTAGGTATCACTTGTCCAAAGGACATTGTCCAATTGCTTGAAAATTCTCTTTCCTTTCCCTAATTGCTTCTCGAAGAGATCATAGCTGAGATCTTTCCACCTTGGCATTGTGTTCATGCTCCAGACCAACAGACAGTAAAAACTTCTATAGTGATCAGCTGGATCAGAAGCACCTGGTTGGCCCTTATTAATATCCTGTGCTGTTTTTTCATTCAAATTCTTTCTAATTTTACAACGATTAAACAAAAATAAAAATGTTTTCATGTGCTGACATGTAAAACTTTGTTTATAGTGTACATCAGAGGTATAAAATGCGTCACCCGCTCTCTTTTTTTATAGTTGCAAGGGGTACAGCTGGAGACGAGGTAAATGTGTAGGGAGGGTGTGGGCGTTCTGGTCTGACACATCTGGGTAAAGCAGCATGAGGGGGTCTTGACAGACAGGGCTGAGTGAATGCTTGTTTCTGCTGTGCTCTTTCATGCAGAGGCTGCTTCCACATGCCTGCCTTCCTGGGCCTGCATGACGCTCCCGATAGCTGTTACCTAACCTGAAGCTAGTGTGTGTATACATATGTGTTGATACTTGCACAGGGTTGAAAGTGCAGAAGTCATCCTCACAAACGTGACTGTGTGACACGACTTGTGTTGCAGTGAAAGATGGAGGACAGAAGGTGTGAAGATGAAAGGATGCCACACAAGGGTGTGAGAATAGACAAGTGGCAGCATCTGAGCTGCTTTCTGCTTTTGTGTGTGGAATGGAGAAAAATTTGAGTTGATGAATGAGAGCGTCAGCAGCCTCGGTGCAGTGCGACGGCGAGGATAACGACGACAGCATCAGCGAGCCTAAACAATTTCCATTTCATGTTGAATTTAAGTTTCCTTGTTTCTTTGCCAGCATGTGCTTCAAGGTTAGCTGGGAAGGTGTGCTGCAAAAAATTTGCGCATTGAAATCTCACTTTTTCTTTTTTGCGTAGGTGTATCTGTGTGTGTGCGTCGGCTCCCAGTGGGGATTGTATTTCAGCCAGTGAAGCCTGACAGATAACAGCCCACCGTGCTCGTCACATCTATTATTGAGGGGACGAGAAATTGATCGGCCCTAACGGTGAATGTTACCCTGCCTTCCTCACTTCCCATTTCTCCTCTCACTACCACTGTGCCCCCTTGCTTTATTTGTCCTCCATCCACCCCCTTCTTGCTGTCAGACTCCATGCTGCCCTTGTTTTCAGCCATCCAGTTACCATTTCATCGCTCAACCTCTCTACCCTCCACACTTCCTCCTCAACTTTCTTTCTTATCTGAATTTGTCTCAATTGTTTTTCCTCTTCATGCTTATTTTTTTCATCGAAGCTTTAAGATGTGCCGCTCTGTCTCAGCTTGCCAACATAACTTGACTTCAAGTTTTTCTGGCAAGCTTTTCACTGTTGAAGTTGTTGTTCCTCGGTGTGTCAACACACCCGATTCCTCTTCTCTCCCTCAGACTGCACAAGGCCTTTTCACCCTCCTTCCCTGAACCCCCTTCGTTCTCATCAGCTGAAAAAAAAAAATCACGACTCACCTTTGATCGCTCTCCCTTGGAGCTCTTGATCGCACAAAAAGTCAAGTGTTTTATCTGTGTCGTGTTACAATGTCGCCCACAACCACATGCCGCTAGCCAGCACGGATGTTTGCGCCCTGAATGTGCGGCACAGAGAAGAAGAAAGACTCATTTGTGCGCAATTCATCACAGCAAGATTGCCCTGCATTTATTGATAATTGCTTTTTTCCGTTTAAAGGGATGGCGCTTAAATCGTCAGTCGTGTAAACATGAGAGATGCAGCTGTTGCCGCAATTAACGTCTCACTTTCCCCTAATGAAAGGATTAATCCGCCAGCAAATCTCTCTGCTTCCTTTCAAATGCCAAGCCCCCATTCAGCTCACTGCCAGTGGAAGAAAGGCGGCCCGTGTCGAATAAAAT
Organism: Atherinomorus stipes; assembly: GCA_023101725.1. Classification (NCBI taxonomy): domain Eukaryota; kingdom Metazoa; phylum Chordata; class Actinopteri; order Atheriniformes; family Atherinidae; genus Atherinomorus; species Atherinomorus stipes. The sequence goes on along the minus strand of JALJCO010010061.1, from coordinate 104,402 downwards.
GGGACTATCTATAACCGGAGCCAAAAGTCGCATTCATCGGCTCAGCCTGCTGTCACATCATCACGGCCTCTTTACTGCTGTTAAACAAGAGAGACCCTCAACCAACTGCTGTTTGATGATTTCCTGAGTGCAGCCTTTGCAATTGTCTGTTCTCACAGCATGGCATCTTTACAGAGCCACCTCCGTCCCCGATACCCCCCCCCCCCCCGTCTTTTCTTTTTCCACCCAAAGCTCCAAATCCATGTACTCTGCCCCTAAAACACAGCATCACCTCATGTCAGAATCCTTCAGTGAGGGACAATATGTAGTGCTTTGCTTTAAACAGACAGTTGAAAGTCACCAAGTGAATAGCTGTCTCCTGTTGGAATAAGATGTGTCTGGGCAGCCAGTAGTGAATGACAGCCTACTGAGAATGAAGCAGAGCTTAGGGTGAGTCTTTGAAGCCATCGATTGGACGTATTGATTAGTCCTCTTTCTCTGAAACACGGAGACAGAGGCACAGGTGTGGAGATGACCAGTTAGATCAACTCCATAGCAAATGCTGTCACCTGAACTTTTCTTGATTGGCTGCTTATCAGAGGATGCTTCCATTGTTGTGATTATCATTTACTAGAGCTCCTTTTTAGATGCTGGTTAGTCTTAGTTGAGATTTAGAGTCAAGACTGACTTTATCTTTCCTTTTTTAAAACAAGGACTAAGAGCACATGGAACTGTGAGTGAGGCATTTGGGGGAAGGTCACTGCTAGTTCAGGCAGAGCATTGTTTTTATGCTTGTGTTACTTGGTCATCGAATTGTTCACAGCTGTGTGGCGTGCGCTCGTATTCATGCAGGTGTAAAGGTGTACATTGATGATACAAAGTGTTTTTTTTATCTTAACTTGTGAAGCTGATCTGGTAAACATACTAAACAAAGACAGCAGCTTCAGTGTCCATCTGATGAGCATGAGTCCTAAACAAAAACTGCAAAGAAAAAAAATGGAAGTATTATCCAGTTACGTCTGAGGAGGGGAAAGTGAAACCAATTGGGCGTTTCCCACTGTCGCCATCTTGCTATGTTGCGTGTGTCCTCACCCCTGGAAAATACTGCAATGGGCAGAGGCAAGGCCGCTCTGAGCCGCAGCATAAATGATTGGCAGCCAAGCTAACGCTAACTGAATTAATCCGAACAGGAACAAATGAAGATAGGCAATCTGAAGGTAAGACACGCTCAGACTTGCTGTTAACCAGCCCAAAACCACCGTTTTGCAATTCCGCTACAGGCTGAGTCCATAGGAACAGGCAGGGAGCTAACTTAGACTTCACGGCTAAAATCGAGAGATCGGCACCTGATCTGCCGCCTGTCAATCAAAAGGATACGCCCCTATTTATGTATAATTTCAAGATAAAATCGAAATGGATGAGTTAAAAAAAAATCACCCCCTCACAGTTAACATGAAGGTAAACTTAACCTGTTAAACCTAGAATAATTTTTTGAACCAGGCTGTAAACATGTTTATTTCTGCTGTGAAGTCGGCCTTTTTAACATTGGAGTCTATGGGGATTTGCTCTGTTGTGCAGCCAACCCCGAGCAGATCAAGAAAGAACTAAAATTTTTTAACTTTATTTCTAGGCTTCACTCTTCTCCAACAGAGATTGCTGCTTGGCCGTACTGTAAATTACAGAGATTGCCACAAGTTTTAAGCTCCTCTGCTCTTTGATGTTGTAGCAAGATGAGCGTCCCACTTGGTAAGTTTTCTTTTGCTAACGTGAGAAAATAATCAATCAAGCAACCCTCTGCTTTAATGATGTTGCAGTTACATCAATCTGACAAACAATGCAAACACAACATGTCCAACTGGATGGACATCCACAAGCTTTAATGACACTCCTGTTTAGGAAACTGAAAATCTCAGTTATGATAGTTTAGAATGTATTTTCACTCATATTTTTGGGGGGTACTATCTGTAGTAACTTTCTAAGATTGCGTATCTCAGAGGGGTTCCTTTAGTTTCCTTTGTACTGTCCCCAGTTGTCACCGTGCATCAACTCACTGTATTCTCAACCAGATGCAGCAGATAGTGTTGAGAGAGAAACAGCTCAGACGATACTCTCATCTGATATTCTGCCTGTACCAGTGTCAGCTTTTACTAAATGGTATTTTGTATAAGCTAGCTTTAAGAGTGTTTGATGTGTTTTCAGCTAGCTGGTCAGCTCAAGTTTGTGCTCTCAGCAGAATATCAGAGCAACTCAAAGGACACCATGACTCAGCAGGGGAGGGGATTATATCCTAGCGATAACATCATCAGTGTGCATGTATATTTTAATAATGTAGAATGTAAATTAATTCCCTCTTCATGTAATTATCAAGAAGAACCATGCATATTAATATGATCATATGATGTCCTCTTTATAGTGCTGCTTTTAAGTCTATTCATAGTTTTCTTTTATTTGTAAGTCTTTGTTTGCAGGACTATTTCCTCTGGTCATTGTTGCTGATGGGTACATATTTCAACCCTGATAATCACACATTGTTTCATAACTACTGGATCATAAAAAAAGAGGCAGTTTCCCAATAAAGTCCGACTGAAACATGACTACATAAAAACAACCCTCCTGTTATTTTATCATCAAAAATGTCTTTTTTTTAGTCCTGTTTCTGTTCCTTCATCTCCATGGTTTAAAAGATGCAGTCTTGTTCTATCTACTAATTCTTGTTATACATATATTTTTTTCCTTTTAAGTCTTTGTGAGCCTTCTAAGAAGTAAATAGACAAACCATGTGTAGTTAAGTATAGCTTGACCTGCTGTAAGGTTATCAGAATTGGATTTTACCTCATGGATTATTCCATCGCTGATAGTGCAAGATGGCTTACTGATATCTGCCCAATCAAATTTGGACATGTCGGTTGATTCATGAACTTCTGATAAGCTCCTCGCCTGTTTGTAATGAAGGAGGTACATCAGAACTTAAAGCTTTGTATAACAGATTATGGCTGCGACTGTTACAAGTTCACATTCTCAAACCATGATTATCAAGGGCAATATAATTCACAATGATACTGGAACAGTCTCTGTTAAAACCATAAAGAAATTCAACACGGAAAATAATTATACTGTAGCATAAAATTAAAACATGAAAAAGCTGTTAGTCAAATTAGTCTTCGGGTGTGTTTAATGGGTTTTGTCCTTTTTCTGCAAATGAACTACACAAAAATCACAAGTGTAGGAATGCTGTATGAATGGAGAGTCTAACTACTAAACTTTGTAAAATAAAAAGCGTTTGTACTGTCAAGCCTTTAACTGCCTGTCCTACAGTTTCCTAGAGCAAATTTTCCAGAGACTTTGAATAATTTTTTATGAAACATTTGTGAAAGTATACCTGCCTAAGTCATCTTTACGACTTAGTTGATATGATATGATACTAAATTCAAGTTTTTGTTGTCCCTGTACAATTTGACCATTTTAGCATTTATATAATAGTATCTGTTATTTCAAACATTTGTTTAGAAAAATATTGATTCTTATTACTGTTACAAGTAAATGTAAAATTGCAAAGAGAATTTTTTTCATGTTTTTTTTTTTATGAGTGCAAACAAATGATTTTAAATGTAAATTAACACAAAGATCTACATCATGGATGGAAAAGATGCTACCATCATGATATACAGTGAATTATTTATGTTTTATTTAACCTTTAACACCAGCCATGTTTACATGGACCTAAATATACCACTTACAATCAGTTTGAAAGCTCAGTTGGAATGAAAATGATCTGTGTACAGCTATACACCCCATTCTGAATGAAAAGTGCCAAACAAGGATTTTCATTGGTTTCACAGGGGTATTCCTTTACCCAAATAGATTGTGTGATCGTGTTAATGTTGAATCAGAAAGTTGTGATGTTGTGCTCTTACAGCGCATGCTCCGACTTGACATCACTTTGGCAGAGGGAAAAAAAAATTACTGGACAGTGGCAGAAAGTTTGTTTTTAATTCAATATCTGTCTATATGCCTTTTCCTCTTCGTTGTGTGCACTGCTTGAAAGTTCAGCAAAAACCACAATCAGTTTTTAGACCTCCCCCATTGATAAACTATGTGATGCACTTTTTTTACACATGTCAGACATTATCATTCTGCTCAAATGTTAGCGCATGTACACACCAAGTCGAATAGATCATTTCCCATGTAGACAGCTGCCCTGAAATCTTAAATCGGAATGGTTTCTATCCAAAAAGAGAAAAACTCTCCATGTAAATGTGGCTACTATTTGATTCATACTGTTTGGAAGACCTATTACATCACTTGAGGGTAAAAACTTTGCTCAAAACCCAGTTGTATTCAATTTCTGCCCCCCTGTGGACACCTTTTGAATTACAACAACAACAAATCACAAATCACATGGTAATAAAGGGCACATACATGTAAATTGACGCCCCCCCCCATCCCAATTTTTTAAAGGGCAAAATAAGAAAACATGAAAAAAAATATTTATTTATTTATTTATTTTTGTTCATTATTCGTTGGGTGAGGCTGTTATGGATCAATGTGGTACTGATATTGCCAATGCAAAAATAAAATTTTGCATCACTGCTAAATCAAAGATACGATGTATCAACTGCCCCTCCACTGTGGAATGAAATTAGTCTCAAAGTAATCACAAATATCGACTACATGGTTTAAAAATGAATAAAACTGTGTTTGAGTTATGTCAGGTAACTGTAAATGTCGACACATTTCCGCTTTTACGAGACTAATTCCCTCCACACAACATGGCAGGATTGTGGGTTGGCTGTTGTAAGTTGGGTATTTCCCAATCTCAACAGTTAATCTCTGCTCAAACATTTTACAAATACTTTTTCCCAGACAGCATCGCTAGAAAAGCAGAGAAGAGCACAATAAAGGAAGGGCTGCTGTGGGAATTGGTTTATACTTGTGTGAAGAGGGCAGAAATAAAATGTGCTTTTTCCAGTAGTGACAATACTTGAGAAAAGGTCAGTGCCACAGTGTTGCAGGGTGATCAGCCAAAGAGCGTACTTGCACCGCCTTCTAGTACCTCAGTGGAGTGGTTCTTATGACTGAAAATAATAAGGCTGGCTGTTTCCTGACTCTGGTTCTGCGCTGGTGTTTTCTGGCCAAAGCACGATGTGAAGCACCTCTTTCACTGTATTGTTTATGTTGACTTCTGTTCACAAAATAAGGAACCAGGTCATTACTGTTGCAGTTGTTAATGCCATTCAGTGAGTCTGATGTCCTGCAAACATGCTCCAACTCCTCTGGGTTGGCCTGTAGCTGCTGACAGGCTTGACTTTTTGGTTCTGCAGCCTCTGTGGGCTTGGCACAGCTGCAAACAAACTGGCTCTCAATCTTTAGCAGTTTCTTATTGGAGCTTCCCTCAAACTTGGAGCAGATTTGTGGAGCAGAACCCGGATGACTGCAGTAAGTTGGAGCTGAATCTGCAGGAGAAAAAAGTCACTGGGCAACTCAGCCTGGACAACCTGTTGGAAGCAGCAGAGATACTCTTGTAGTCTAAAATTTTCTGCCTTATCATGCACAGGGGTTGAAGAACAACAAATGACTCAAATAAAACTGCTAAGCAATGATTAACAAACTTCAGTGAAGCAGTCAGCTAAAGCGCAGCCTGCTCCATTTATCACCATCTTTACAGCATGTGTGTCTTTGCTGTTTAATGTCAGTGCAAATCCTTTCCCCATGTTTAACTTTAAACTATGGATCGCAACAAAAATCTAAATTGAAATAAGGGTTGGGAAGTTTCTTTAACATCCAGAAAAAGCAAGCAAATTAAGTGGCCGCTGTTCAGCCGACTCAGCACACAACAAACAGTTCTGCTGTCCATGGTGCTGAAGCAACAGCTTCTGTTGTGTCAGTCTCACTGAAATGAAGTGGATCACCCTCGTCTTAGTTCAGAAACACACCCACATCATCATCAAAGTCATAACAGACAACAATGTTAAATAGCACTAAGGAACTGATTTCATTTTAAGGATGTTTTCCATCTGGAAATTTTTACATCCACACAAAACCACTGAAAACTGTCATTTACACACAGCACCAGGCCTGATAGTTGCAATGCAATGCTGCCACATAAAATACACCAAAAACAGAGAATAAGAGAAAGAGCATGTGCATCAACTCGGTGTATGTGCATATGAAGAAGCATAATGAAGAAGATGGAGACTCAAGCTAAAAAAGGAGGTATTTAGCAGCTTCTGCGGCACGAATGCAACCCTGCAATCTGCCATTGTCATAGCTGCTGGCGAGATCTGGACGTCTACGTTCAGGGAGAGGGACGCATATGGGTTGTAAACATGAAAATAAAACAATAGTTTTGTCAGATTTTGTTCACTTTGGGACCCGTTTTAAAAAGTAATAACACCTTTTGGGCTTTGAAAACAGCAGTTCCATGTGGACACAAGATGCAGTGGATTAAAGAAACTGGCACAAATCAACCTAAACTGGTCTCCACACGGCCATGACCATATTACTCTTCTCTTTCTTGTGAAAAGTATCGTAACCTGCCCAAACAGACAAAAGCAGCAGGTCTCATTTCAATCACTTAAACATTAATTACAAAGACATCTAAAATGGTCACATTATGAACTTTAATGTAAGTGGGTTGTAAAAGATAGCACTCCTCTGCTCTACTTTTACTACCTGAATGAACCCACGTGTGTTTTTCACCAACTCTATTCTTTACTGGGCTGGGTTGTTAGTCCATCTATTGATTGTTTTTTAAGAGCCCTGGCTAAAGCAGCCATTATTGGTCAGACCTTAAAGGGTTTTTGTTTAGTAGCTGCTCTCTTAGTTAAATTATTCTCTGTGGCCGTGAACTTTTAATTTAAATTCATCATTTTGGGAGCTGCAGACCGTTTTTTTTTTCTCTTTTATTTCCATTGAATTTGCATACAATCAGTGTACCAGTCTGTGTGGTGTGTGCCATTTACTGAAGTAAACCTTACAGGTTCCAGCCCAGACTGGTTTTGTGCAGACAGAAGGACTTTGATCTGAGCTTTTATGAGTGTGTGTCTCACGTTGGTGTCTCGCGTGCAGTCTGCTGTGTTTTAGCAAAAACAAGTGGTATTTAAAGGGAAAGCTTAAGCATCAGCTGCTGTAGAGATTCGAAAACAGTAATTGTCTTTATCTTTGTTTTTGTCATTATTTGCTGATTTCTCCACAATCCCTCCATCCGCTGAAATTTAAAGCCCCTCCTCTGGCCACAGCACTAGCCAGCTCATCTTAAAGCCCTAGATTACACAACTGCTCTTCTCCATATCTCAACCTCTTCATCTCTCACTCTGGCGCTCTCTTTGCTAATCCAAGTGTCTTATCTCTCAGCTTGGACCGTCTCCCAACTGTCTCAGTCTTCATCTCTCAGTCTGTCTCTCTCCCCTCCTTCTCTTCCTTCTCCCACTGGCTTCCTTGACTTTGACACTCCACGCCATGTCCTCTTTAACCCTCCTTTCCCGTTAAAGGCTTCAGACTGAGTTTATTGGTATGACAGGCAATCATCAGCAGCGATGGGTGTGCACACACATGTGCACGCTGGTTTTCCATACTTGTTTTGTAAAGCAGTGTACGCAAAAACACAACCTCTTTCACAGCTCAGTGAGCATCCCTTCTCTGCAGACTCTCCAAAGAGGAAGAGGAAAGGAGAAAAAGAGTTGGGCTCGGACTTCAGCAGATAGTAACTAATGACTCTCTGATTAGTTCATTAGTCTGGCTCTTCATTGCCTGGCTGCTGGAGTCACGGCTGTTTAGTTTTGTATTTTAGGCACACCCCACCCACACCACTGCTGTTTTTTTTCTCTTTTTTTTCCTCCCTCGCTGTTGTCACTACATCATCGCTCAAGATAAAAATAACAACAGTGATAATGTTTAAGGCAGGCAAGATGATACTCTCCTGGAGAGCTCTGGAGTTGATTGTCTGAGATGGGTCCCCCCCCCCCCCGCTTCCCCCATCTACATGAAATCCTTTGTCTTACTTACAATCTCTGGTCTCAGCTGGCCAACCGCTGCGAGTCTTACTCACATCATCCGACATTAACAGCCGGCGACACCACATATGGGTAGATTTTCAGTTTGTCAGTAGAATACAGTAAAAAGTGGATAATTTAACATGATGCATAGACTCACTGGCCACTTTGTAAGGTATCACTATGTTGGACCCCGTTTTGCCTTCAGAACTGCCTTAATTCTTTATAGCATAGATGCAACAAGCTGTTGGAAACAGTCCTCAGAGATTTTGCTCCATATTGACATGACAGCATCACAGTTGCTGCAGATTTGTCGGCTGCACATCCATGATGAGAATCTCCTGTTCCACCACATCCTAAAGATGCTCTGTTGGATTAAGATCTGGTGATGGTGGCGGCCATCGGAGTACAGTGAACTCATTGTCATGTACAAAAAAACAGTCGGACATGATCTGAGCGTTGTGACATGGTGCATTATCCTGCTGGAAGTAGCCATTAGAAGAGGGCACACTGTGGTCATAAAGGGATGGAGCTGGTTAGTAACAACTCTCAGGTAGGCTGTGGAGTTTAAATGATGCCCATTTAGTACCAGGGGACCCATAATATGCCAAGAAAATATCCGTTATACCAGTAATTCCCAGCCCTGGTCCTCAAGGTACACTATCTTTAAGACCTTCCATTTTTCCCTGCTAGGACACAGCTGATTCAAATTAAATGGATCTCAGACAAGCTCTGCACCAGTCTGCTACTGACCCATTACTGCAGGGCTGCCCGAATCCGGTCCTTGAGAGCTACTATCCTGCCATTTTTAGAACATACCTTTTCCCACACACCTGAATCAAATGACTAATTCCCTTGCGCACATGCAATTCAGCTCTGCAGAGGCCTGGTAACAAGTCATTCATTTGATTCAGGTGTGATGGAGAAGAGATGGAAACGAAACGTGCAGGATCCCGCATTAATGTGACCAGTCTGAACTGTTGACAACATGGATCCATGCTTTCATGTTTTTTCCATCAAATTCTGACCCTGACATATGAATGTGGAGCTGAAATGGAGACTCATCTGAGCAGGCAACATGTCTCCATCTACTGTTGTCCAGTTTTGGTGAGTCTGTGTGAATTGTAGCCTCAGTTTCCTGTTCTTAGCTGACAGGAGTGGTACCCATGGTCTTCTACTGCTGTAGCCCATCTCCTTCAAGGTTGGAGGTGTTGTGCATTCAGAGATGGCATTCGGTATAGCTTTGTTATAACCAGTGGTTAAAAGGGTTCCAGTTGCTTTTCTATTATCTCCAACCAGTCTGCCAATTCTCCTCTGAATCTGACATCGACAAGGAATTTTTGGTCCAGACAACTGCTGTACGCTGGATCTTTTCTCTTCTTCAGATGATTTTCTGTAAACACTAGATATGGTGGTGTGTAATAATCCCAGTAGATGAGCAGTTTTTTAAACACTCAGTCCAACAACCATACCACTTTCAGTCACTTGATCTCCTGTTTTCCTCATTTTGAGATTCAGTTTGAAGCTCAAAAGGTCATCTTGACCATGTCTACATGACTAAATGCTTTGAGTGGCTTCAATTGGCTGATTAGCTGCATGCATAGACCCTTTCACGGCCTACGTCACAGTCACGTCACTCCTTCAGCTGGAGGCAAAAACAGGAAAGCGTGCAGTGAAGATTGTAACGAGCATCTCAAATCTCATAACGACTTTAAAATGTCATCTTGTGTGTTTGGGTGACAGAATAGAAGGAACAATCTTGGTGGCGGTAAATTAAAGTTTTTTTTTTTTTTTAAGGATACCAGCTGATGCTAGTGCTCAGAAAAAAGACAATTATGGTTGAATGCAATAAGATAAAAGTCTAAATAGTCCTGCTGCTGTATGCAGTAGGACTATTCTGCAAATATAAAATTGCAACATTGTTGTCTATTCTGCAATAAAAAGTTGAATACGTCAAATGTTTTATATTTTTTCCCTAAAAGCAATACAATGAATTATCATAACACACAACAGAATGAGTGTTACAGCTACTGCAGTGCAAGTATTTCCGTTAGCTTAAACTTACCCAGCCGTACAGGTGCAGGATGCTGTTAAAATGGTAACGTTTTCCTGATTTACGATGACCCAGGTGTCATACATGTCGTTATTCTTGCTTTGACCTGGTCTTCGCAAAACTTCAGACAACAGCACACAAAGATTGCTCACATAGTTATAAGCAGCTATTTCTGTGCTTTGAGCCTTTCTTTGCTGGACACACATGGTGTCTGGATTAAATGTCTGGCCACTCCCCCGTCGGCAGCCCGGTAGATCTTCATGCCTCTCCTGTAAGGTGTCTGCCTGCTTCCATCTGCTAGCATTAATTTACTTAAAAAGCTGTCACGGTCCGTTGAGTGAGTGTCATATTCCGACAGTTCCCAGACTGAAACACTGTTTGAAAACTCTCCATTTACAAAAATGCTGCCAAAATTGGCTAGCTGCTGCTTGTCAACATTGTGGCTATAGGGCTGCTTTCGCCTCCAGGCTAAGCCCTGCCCACCAAAAAAAAAAAGTCACAGTGTGTGTAAACTTTGAAGCCGTCTATAAGCTATTAGTCTAATGACTGTCTTTGTTAACATTTGAAGATGACTTACTGTATCTGATCCTTTCGTGCATTTATAATATTATAACACCTTTAGTAGAATTTTCAGATTGAAGCTGAAATTGCTGTTGTACTGATCAACAATTGAGCAATATGCTAGAGTGATCCCAGTTCAACGTTCTGAAGCAAATGCACATGACCCATGGGAAGTCAGCAAACTGGTCTTTTAACTGGTAAAAGGAATCAGATTGATCCACTGGCTGACTGGCGATTAGCCGACCACTTAACTCTATCTTTAGTGTAACAAGCGAAACAAGGCAGATTTCAGATCTCTCCAAACTGCCAAAAAGTTTGAAAAGCAAAATGAAACAGCAAGTGGCTGTCAGACTGTGAGATTAGCGCGCTTTGTGCGGGAAAATGGGTCGACCAAATGGATTTGAAGAGTCAGAAATGAACGAGCAGAGCAGAAGAAGATGGAGTGGAAGATAAGATGAAAGGTAGTTGTGGGGAGGGGGACAATCCTAAATGAGAACAGTAACCTGTGGAGGGTGATAAGAGCTAGCAGATGGATAGAGCGATAAATAGACAGATGGGTAGTTAGATAAATGGAGGGGCCTGATTTGCAAAGATGGAGAGGCTGGGAGAGATGATGGCCAGATGGGATAAAGAGATACAGAAGAAGACAAACTTTATCCTCACGCAAGCACTTTAGGGCTCCCTCTTGCTCTGTTTTTTTCTCCTCCAGTGAGTCAGCCCTCTTTCTGTTCTTTCTCCCACATTTGGCCTTTGTCTCCCACCTTCACTCGCCCTCCTCCTCCCCCTCGCTGTCTTCGTCTCAGCCACCATTGCACTCATGGGATATTTTTAATAGAATTAGGCTGCTCTTGTTATCAGTCGAGCGGGTAGCCACGGAGTGAGGCGAGATTGAAACAGCGATTTCCAATTTGAGATTGTGTCACACACATCTACCCGTGCACAGATAGCATCAACGAATCACCGCCACCATCTCTCTCACTCACTTTGTCCCTCTTTTGCCTCTCCCCCTCTCTGTCTCTCCCACTCTCTCAGACATCTCTCGCCGGATATTTTAGCTTCGCTCGGGCCTTGCGCACATGCACGACTACATCTAAATGCATACATGCTCCCTCTCTGTCGCACCGGATTCACTGGCTTCTCTTGACAGTTTATCTCCCTGTCTCTTTCGCTCTCATCTGGGGCGCATACAGAACACATCCCTCTTTCTTCTCCTGAGTCCTCCGGACTCACTTAGTAGCTCCAAACGCAGCTCCGCTTCCACAGTTTTCCTTGCCGTTTTTACACTTGGTGTTCATGTCTTTCCCACTCCTCCCACACTTGCTTCCACCTCTCCCTTTCACTTTCTCTCCTCTCCGGTTATTTCGCATCTCTCCACCCACACCACCTCCGCTCCCTCCGCCTCCTCCCCTTCTCATTTCATCTCGTCCGGTGTCACTCTCTATATCCCCCCATGAATATTTCTCCTCCCTTCATCCTTCATTCTCTTGCTCCCTCACCTCATCCTTTCTTCTCTGCTGCCTCCGGGCGTTTGATCCCTTTGACTTGTCTTGTCAGGACTTTGGATTTCTGTCCTACCTCCAGAGATACGTATTATGTGCTCATGCAGTCAAACCTGTGCGAGTCTGTGCTGGAGAGGGGAAGATGCTGCTACTGGTGTGTGCACTTGCATGTGGGTGGGTGTTTGTCAGGTCATTTACTGGTTTCCATGGCCAGGGGGTTTTCTGTCTTCACCACAAAGCAACAACACCCCCCTTTTGAATGGTTCAGTAGAACTTTTGCTTATAATAATGCACTTTTTTTTATAGAGTCATCCTTTTGGCAAGCCGGCTTCAGCTCTCCCTGTCCGTTTCAAGAAGTTTGCTCTTCTCCATGCCAGCGTTTTTCACGTCACATTCAATGCCAAACTCACAATGTGCGATCTTTTCATTTAACAATCCTAACATCTTGTAGGGAATAAGTGCAAAATGTGACTGTTGTGTGCCGAGACTTGAAGAGGGAATGTGTCTATTTGTTCTCCACCTCCTCCACTCGAGTCTTCAGAGATTTAAAAAAGAAAAAGAAAATCTCTGTAAATGTTGTCTAAGTTTATTGTCTATACTAAGGAGTGAAAAACTTAAGTGAAACAGAAGGACGGGTCCAAGGTCTTCCTCTGCCAAATCGTTGTTTATATAAAGACTAAATGAAATACATGCACTTTTTGAATTATTCAGGTTTCAAACATAGAGGTTAAAAGTTCAAAGATCAATAGATGGCTCTAAACTAAATCCCATAATGTAAGCACGGCCATGCTGGGTACACCCCAAGCGGCAACCTCCGGTGGCCAACTATGAGGCTACCCTGAAGAAGTCATTTTTGTAGTTCTCCCTTGATCCGCTAGAGGCTGGCTGGAAAACAGAGCAAATCCCCGTAGACTCCCATGTTAAAAACGCCAACTTCACAGCAGAAATAAACATGTTTACAGCCTGGTTCAAAAAATCATTTTAGGTTTATTAGGTCAAGTTTACTTTCATGTCAACTGTGAGGGGGGTGATTTTTTTTTATTTTTTATAACTCATCCATTTAGATGTTATTTATCTTGAAATTACATATAATTAAGGGCGTGTCCTTATGATTGACATGCCGCAGACCAGGACAGTGGCTCCTGGTTAGCTCCTAGTTTGCTCTCAGTAAGGTCTTAGTTTGTAGCAGAGTCGCACAATGGCGGTTTTTAGTCAGCTAATAGCAAGTCTAAGCGTGTCTTACCTTTACCCCACTGCTTAAGGGGCTAATCTTTGTTAGCTCCTGCTAGTTTCAAGTTAGCTTGGTTAGTGTTTAGCCCAGAGTATGTCAGCTGTCAATCATTTGCCTCGGGGCTCGGAGCGGCCTTGCCTTTGCCCATTTTAGCATTTTAGCATAGTGTTAAAATTCCCATGAATGGGGGAAACAATAAGTAAGATGAAAGCATTTCTTTATTTAAATGCTGTTTGATAATTACTGGCGAAAGTAACTTTTTACCCCCAGGATTGCTTGAGACTTTTGCTGAAGTTGGGAGCTGAAGAGGAGGCGTGATGGGTTGCAGTGGGGAAATTATATTTAGCTTCCTTTAAAGCTAGTCTAGCAAATGCGCATGTACATGTGCTTGTTAAACAAGTACTCTTATGATCATGAAGACCTTCAACTCTCATGTTTTTTTTACACTCAAACATTTAGGTTTTAACACAATGTTGCTAAAATTGCTGAAAATAAAGAACAGTAAATGGAAAGTGAGGTTGAGAGCTTTTAAGGATATTGTTAAGGCCATATTCAATTTGAAGTGTTATAATTTATTATTTTATAAAGTACTTTCTGTAAGACAGGCTGTAAGAGTAATCACTGCAGAATAGTGAATGAATGACATCTTGCATCTCCAAGTTTGTAGTTTCATGTACGGAGCTGTAACTAACTTTGGATTCATGCCATAACAAAGAAAAAAGTGCTCCTTGTGCCAACAGTTCTAGTCATTCATTGATAATGCTTGTAAACCATATAAACATCACAGAGGAAAACAGATTTAACTGATTTGAATCAAATAGAAAATTGAATTTTGGCCATAATACAGCTGCAGCTTTGGATGGCTGAATACAACCATTTTTTTTTTTTTTTTTAAAGGTTTGACACCCTGTAGAGTCCTGTGAAATGGACTGGACGGAATATAGCCATGTTTGAATAGAAACCATAGGGAGCACACTTATAGAGACGGACTAAAGAACATTTCATCTCTTCACAATAAGCTGAATAGTAAAATTAACCATCAATTGTTGAAGTTTGCTTCAGTGGCAGACTGAAAGAGAAAGGGGAGTTTGCTCTAGAGCATATGTATTAATTTAACCATTATTAGTGTGATTTAAGAGTTTAAGTGACATTTAACTAGCAGCCTCATTAATTTAATTCTTTGATAGATTGAAACTGTGCTATTGGTAGGGTTTGGCAAGCGTACTCGTACCTGTACAGCAACAGCAGCAGTAACAAGGTTACCGAGGTAATGTAAGGAGGAAATGCTTTCCATGTTTTAGACATTGTATTTTAAACACAGTGATTCTGTCATGGCAGGATTCTTTTGCTTATATTCTCTGAGCAGGGAAGTGGGAGAACAGTTTCTGTACACTGATGAGCACAGCTGGTGCTCAGTTTCCAGCTTCCCTAATGTTTTGCAGTTTTGTCCACATGTATATTTGTGTAAGAGTGAACCAAACAAAGCAGAATATTTTAGTTAGTCGCCATTGGAGGAGTTGGTTGGTTGTTGAATTTTCAGTGTTTCAGAGGATTGTGTTAATCTTTGGCCCATTCCCAGTTCCTCCCCTTGGCCCAAACACTTGGCCCACAGCATCCTGTTTGCAAGGACAAAATGATCATCTTTTTTTCCTTTTTTGTGGGGATCAAAGGGTATTGGTCATCCAGCTCTTGCTGGGGTGCTTGGGGCCATTTGGATGGCTGGATTACCACAAGTCGATCCCCTAAAGAAAAGGGGCATCCACCTCACCTGCCAGATTGCAGAATGGAAGAGGTTTCAGAAATGGTAGGGCCAAGGAGAGCAACTGGGACTAGGCTGAAGTTTGACTGACTATGTAGCTGATGTAGATTAACATGATTGCTGCCAGCTAAAAGCTCTTTGACATCAGATGTCATGAATCAACTTTCAGTTTGTCCTCTGCTCACTGTGACACCTGCAAGCCAGGGGTGTCCAAGTAGTTCCTTAAGGGTCACTGTCCTGCAGGATCTCAAAGTCCTTGCCCAGACACACCTGAATCAAATTAAATGGATCCAACAGCCTATGAAGTTCTGCTCAATGACTCATTAATTTTGTTCAGGTGTGTTGGAGCAGGGACACATGGGAAACCTGCAGGATTGTGGCCCCCAAAGACTGGAGCGGGAGACCCCTGCCATAAGCACATGTACTTCGGAGTTGTTGCACTTGGCAGGTGAAGATTAAAACATTCACATGATAACTTGCAACACTAAGCAGAACAGGATTCTTAATGTCATCGAATGCACACATCTACACGCACACGCATTTCCCTAATAACACAGCGAGTGAGCTGTTAAGCAGTGAATGATGAGCTTCCGATGAGGGCGATTTGATTACGCCGGTCGTTTGTCCTCGGATATTTTACCCTGTACCTCGCTGTCTGTCTCTCTCCTATTTCCCCTCCCACGGCGGCAATCCATTTCCCTCTGAAAGTGACACTTTAAAAGGTTGATAGCTCTCTGGCTGAGTCTCAGAACCTCAGATCAATGGCTGTCGGAGAACAGTATTGAGGTACCACAAGGTACATGGGAGTTGTAGTCAACACATGAGATGAATATGCTGTTCGATTTGTTGCCACACGGTCCTCATGTGTCTGCAGATGGGAAACGGGCGTCCGGTGACATTTCTAAGCTTTTTCAGCTGGTGCATTAAAACCAGGCGAGGCCGTGCTGTTATAGAGGTCGCTTTTGGAGTTTACTTAACTGTGGAGATGAAAAGAAACACTTGCAAAGACAGCAAATAGAAAAAAAAGACATTCTCGTGAAAATTCATGGCTGCAAAAATCTCTTTACTCCTGTTACTGTAATTACATAGGACACTTATGGATAAAAAGAAGACAAAATCTCTTAAATTTACCTTCCCTTATCATTCCTTTCATTCTTGCTGTTTCCTTTCGCTACAAACATTTTCTCTCAAACATTTTGCATTCAGAGTGAACAGTCTGGCTCCTATAATTACTTTACCTCTTCTGTTCAGCTCAATGATTTCGAACAAAGTTGGAGTGAAAACAGAACCCATTTTTATTTTGACAGTGGGTGCTGAGGCGTGCAGCTGTTTGCACTGAGCTGAAGATGCAGTGACATACAGGGCAGTCCAGTTTTGCTCAGCTTGAAGCCTTCTTTTTTTTTTTTACCAGACACCAGTGATCTACCCACACCACCTGGCTCCATCTCAGCTCTTGCTTAGGCTCCTAGGGGAGGACCTCCAACCCAGATTGGCTGCTTTACTTCCCAAAGCAGTCTCGGCTTGGCCCCAGTATGCAGCCAGTCTGGCTCTTGGTAAGGGGAGGGGGGCTGTGGAGCATGGATGGATAATTATCCAGGGGTAAAGCCCACCTTCAGGTGCAGTGACTGGCATGGGGAAGTGGAAGCAAAGGCTCCCTGGAGGGATGGAAAAGGAAGTGGAGCCAAAGCAGTCAGCCAAGCCTGTTTCCACACCATCTCCATACACCCTAGGGCCTGTCACGCAACCAAACCATGGAATCAAGGACAAGAAGTAGGGGGGGGGGGGGGGGGGGGGGGTGGGCTGGTACAACACACACATATCCCATTTAAGACCCAATGTTGTCCCCAACTCTAGGACCTTATTCTCGCATTCACATGAAGTATCTCTATCAGTAGAAATGGCAGATCAGGCCACGCTAAAGTGTGAACATGATAAATATTCATCAGTCTGTGTGCTGCACTGTGGAGGAGAAGCAGTGAAAGATCTCAAAGGGAAACTGAGATTTTCTCTTTTTTTCATACACTCTGCTGTGAACAGAGTATTATTGTGTCAGAACGTTTGCTCCTCTGCAGTTGGAAATGTCATCGCTGTAACTCTCGGTTAAATCTAAAACCAACTATTGCCATGAGGACTCTTTGTCCTGGACTCTGAGAGACCATTCTCGTGGCTTTGCAAAGCTCCATTTTTCAATTGTTTCTAACAGAGAGAAAAAAAGGCAGGGTTTTAGTCCACTTTCATACAGCTGAATGATGCTCTGCCTCCCGCTGGTACCCCCCCATAGGCACTGGATTGTGACCCAGCATGCCAGGCCTTCGGGCCTCTTCTCTTGTCTCCTTCCTGTGAGTGCACTTTTCTCATATCTCCCCATCTCTCTCGAGTCCTTATCACAAAAACACAGCACACCATATTTTAATCATGCCCCTGAATAGAAGACACTTTTCCAATTAATGAAACTGCCGCCGCGATGCGCTGTAAAACTCTGTGAAGCCGCAATGCGCAATCAGCCCAATAAGCCCCTGCCACTGCTTGATGTATGACTGCTTCACAAGTTTTCAATGTGAACAAGATGGTTTTTGAAATAGAGAAATCTGTAGTGAGTGAAAGGCTGTTGGTGAGCCAGCAAAGAGGAGTAAAGTGAATGAGTAATGCTTGGGTGAAGCTGCTGAGTGGCCAACACTGGAAGTCTGTGGTTATACTGGGCAGCTCTGAGGCGTGAATATAGAGAATTGTGTGAATGTGAAGCCCAGTTTTGCTTAAAAAGAGCAAGCGCACTCAGCAAAAAGCGACCAGGGATGAATAATAAAGGGTCAGAGGCTGTTGTCGTCAGATTGTGGCAGGTGAAACCTGAATCTATTGATAGGTCAGGCAGCAGACAGTTCTCCAGAGGCGGGGGTCTTTTCAACTAAGGGCTTTGAGTTCTTAAACCTTGCAACATAAACGGTGAAAGGAAACTTAAGAAATAAACGGAAGCACTGCAGAGCTTCTTTTACCTTTGTGTTGCCTCTTTATTTCTGGGCTATATTTCCCACTGTGTATTCATAACTCTGGGCTTGCTCCAGCTTGGATGGGGACCTATCACTTTCCACAGAGACACCGCCCACAAATGCACGCAGTGGTTGGGGGAGATGTTGCGTTTATGTTTGTGTGTGATTGCATTCTGTCACGGTACATGTCATTTATACTCAAAATATAAACGTCATATAATAAAGAGAGGTGCATGCACACTGCAGACCTCCTTTATACTTGAGCTCCCCATACAACTTGTGCACCTCACAGCTTGCCTCCTTTTGTTTCCATATATTAACTTGCCCTCCCACTTCATCAATCAGCCTGACACCAATCGGCATGAAGTGAGTGCATAACATGTTTATGAGATGAAATAATTTTCCGGTGCCTCACCAGCCTCAGAAATATGTTGTGCTCTCCTCCTAAGACACACTCCTTTGAACAGAATTAAGAGGGAATTGGCTTCTCTCCTGCACTGACGGAGAAGGTTGAACGGCCATATTACCCAGAGGTAATTGAATGTAGAGGCGACAGTGCACAGTTTAGTAGTAGAATTAACCCTTGCATTGCTGCGTTCACCAAGCAAACTTTGGAAAAAAAAACCATTGAAGTTATTGTGCTGGTTGGGAAATATTTAGAGTCTTGGGCTTGCGAGACCGCCTTAGTTCAACTCAGCTCATTGCTATTTATCAAGAGTGACAGGCGGGAAGGGAAAAAAAAACGCAACACCTTTCTGCGTGAGCAATGGAGCTGTCTTATTACTCATGGTTAGGAAGCCAACTGGGTGCTTACTAGAGTTCTTTTCTGAAAAGACAGAAAAAAGCACCAGCAATTCATCTGTTTTTCTTTTTTTCCCCCTGCATATATCCCACTTGTTGGGGAAGATTTCATTATTTTAAAGGACAAGAATGAAGCAATGTGCAAAAAAAAAGAGAGAAAATGTTGGATTTAATCTTGACTAGTCTGCCGACATTTGGGGCTGAACACTTGAGTTGGATTTACAGCCATTTTTCATCACAACCTTGAATCTGACAGGGAAAGCAGATATAATCTCATCAGGATAAGGTCATAGTCTTGTCAGTTTCCCCCCAAGCATTTTAAGTTTTGATTCTTTTTTCTCCTTATTTTTTTATTTATTTATTTAGTCTCTAAAACTTGACCCTTAATAGCAGTTTGTGGCCCTCAGGAGGTCAAGGTAAGATATCCACAGATCTAGCCTGCAGTTACTGGAGCATAACAAAGAAAAGTCAAGTGCATAAGGATTAACCTTCAGAAGGGAACACCCTCATGGATGCCATTGGAGTGATTTAACATACATCTTTCATAGTGGGAAATATATTAATTTGATACTGAACTGTTTGTTATAAGATTTTCTAAAATAAACAAGTTAAAATTGTACAAACAGGTTCAATCATATAAAGAGAGCACAGCTAGTATTTGTTGGAATGCATCTTTAATAGATTCTTTTGGTAGCCATCAAGGGAAGAATTGGACATTTCAGCTTTTATTTCAAAGGGAGATTAATAGTCAATTTCCATTTGGTGGTCACGTACACGCACCTTCCAGTTCTTGAAATTATATTTCAGCTCAGCTCAGGTCTTTGGGAAGATTGTCTGTAAAACTTTAAATTAGCTGACTTTATCTTCTCTACAAGCTGTTTTGATGTATGTTAGGGTCATTTTCTGATAGGAGAGCTGGCTGGATCCATGAGCTGGTGGGGTTGTGGGGGATTCTGAGGTATTCCTTCATTATTTCATCCACTCTGGTTATTGGGCTAAACTTTATGCTGGTTGGAAATAATCCACACCATGCTGCTACCACCACACTTAGCATTGTTCTTGTGGTTAAATATCTCATATTTACCTCTCTCTTCTAGTCATTGTGATGCAATAAGAAGTCTTTATCTTTATCTATGGGTCTACTGTTTAATTTCCACTGAGCTCTAAGGTACATTAGTATGCAGATCAATCCTAATATTGATAGTTTTGATACCAATGTTGGTACACACATTGATCGATACTTGTGTGATAATGTAGATACTTTAATGCAAAGTTTGAAACCTATCAGAATTTTCATGAATAAGGAGGATAAAGTCATTTTGGGGAATTTGGTTTGCCTCTCAAAGAAGGCACCTGTATTCCCCAAATCAGCTTTTCTCACAGAATGATGCCAAGTTCAGATTTCTATGGTATGAGTAATATTTTTTTTGTGATGATGTGTTAGTCCTGCTGTGTTAATACATTATTTCTACATATCAACCTTGCATGAACTTGTTAATTTTGACAGCGCAATTAAAAAGTATCAGTGTTGAAATCTGTATTGATAATACTAGTCCTTTACTCACTTGCTATCGGATCAATACCAAATCTTGCAGTATTGCACACTGCTACTTTGAGGCCCATTTCAGAGCAGGACCTTTCTGGAGGTCTATCTGTAGGCTGAACTGTATGATCATCCATGCTTTTATATCTTTGCGTCAGGACTTCTGTAATAATCTTTTCACTTGCTTGAATGCGAAGGAGCTGAACTACCTCCAGATTGCCCAGAATTCTGCTGCAAGGCTTTCAAAAGGGACTCCAACAGTCCCATATTATGCCTGTTTTTGCCTCCTTCCACTGGTTTCCAGTGAGATTTAGAATACATTTTACTGTAAAAACCTTACTCTAACTTTTAAAGTCTTGCGCAATCAAGCTCCTTCTTATTTAGTAGACCTGCTACAAATCTGCTTCCTGAGATGCAGTTTAAGGTCAGAAGAGCAGATGCTACTGGTGGTCCCAAAAACTTGATTTAAAAATCAAGGTGGTCGCTCTTTTGAGGCGGTGGCATCCAGGCTGTGGAACACTCTTCCTCTTTCCCTTCACTGCATTTGCTCTATTGATGTATTCAACAAGCACCTCAAGATGTGGCTTTTTAAACAGGCTTTTAGTTGAAAACCATTAGTTTTAATTTGCTTTCACTGTTTTTTGTGCTTTTGCTCATAATACTTTTTCATTTTTTCATTCTGTATTTTATTTAGTTTCTTTTGTGCTGTTTTTTTTTAAGTACACTGTGATTCTTTATATGTTGTAAGTGATGTACAAATGAATTAATTATTATATCATTTCTTAAATAAAAATGTGTGATAGAGTTTGAACCAGGTTAACTGTCAGACAAATGGCCTCACATTTGACTTTAGAGTGCTTTTATATACAGAGGAGTAAATTGTCAACTAACTGACTGCACAGGGTCCAGGCCCTGTGGCTGCAAAACAAATCCAAATCATCAGCCCTCCACCACCGTGCTTGACAGATGGCTGGACGGTTAGGTTTGTTCCAACTTTCCAAAGTTACAAAAATCTTGTGTTCTGTTTCAGGTACAACTTTCCAAACGAAAGATGTGCTGCGATGTTCTTTTAAGAGAGAAAAAGTTTTCAGCTTGCAACTCTTCAAAACAAACTATGCTGGATTATTTTTTTCCCAACTGGAGTTCCATGAACTTGAACATATATAGCATACCTTCTGAAGCCTGTAGAGCCACATATAGTTAAACATTTTTATGATTTCCTAATGTTTTGTTTCCTTATGTTTTCACATGACTGACGACAACAAAAAGCACATTTTTTTTATAATTCAGAACAGTGACTGGAACTGTATACTCTACAGTACATTGTGGGCTCAGGTAAAAGGAGAAGTTTGAGAATTAACATTTATTTTTTGTCAGGTTGAGTAAATATTTAAAAAGATAAGGACTGAAATAGAAAACAAGGTAGAGAAAAAGTGGGAAATAAGAGGAGGCAGGGCTGTGAATGAGAGCACAGAGAGAAGTACTGTAATTGTTCCAGAGGGAATTCAACTTACACAAGTATGTTCAGTAATACAGAGTACAATCAACAACAGAGACGAGTAGAAGGAGCCAAAAAGTGGATGGAGGAGGGGGGGCACTGAAATAAAGACAGACAAAGTACAAGAGACAGAGAATAAGAAGTCTACTATGTCTCCATTTCCACAGAATCACAATCTGAGCTAGTTTCAACCAATTACATTCATGTCAGTGTGTGTCCTGGATTCAAAATGCAACAACAGCCTCGAGGGGCCTTCACTCTCCTGGTACACACTCAACATCTCTCCCAGCCTGCCACTCCAGCATCCCAAACACACCAACACACACCAACACACACGCACACCGACGCTAGGTATGTGTGTATCACTGTCACGCACATTATAATCTCATCACTTAGTCTGTTTTTGTCACCCACACACACATTCACACACCCTCTTTCCAACCAGCCAAATGCTTTCCCAGCCAGTATCCCATACCACACACACACACAGACACACACACACACGCGCTTAGAAACACAAAACTCTCCATTTCTTTGTCACTCCCTTTCACTATCTTCCAGTTTCATTCCCACTTCTCCTGAGGCTCTCCATCCATCTATCCATCCATCCACCCCCAACATCTTTCTCTTTCTACACACACACACGACACACACACTGTTCTTATGCCCGCTTCTCCTCTTGGATGATAGTAATAAGACCGAGGATTGTCAGAGATGGAAATAGTGATCTATGATTGCATATTAATGATGGTGTTTGTGACAAGAAGCTAGATGTAGGGCCTCCATTATTAGTGGCAACAATAACAGCAACACTCAGGCTTTAATTGAATGAAAAAGGCCGGTGGCAGCCTGTCTTGTGATGCAGAGGGGGATGAGAGAGGGTTGGGGGAGGAGAAATGGACGAAGGGTGAGATTGATGGCAAAGTAGAGAGAGGCTGGTTGGGCTGACAACAAGAGAGGGAGTATAAATGCACAAGAAGAAGAGACGGAGAGACAAAGGAGAGAAAACTAAAAACCAGGGGGACATGAGGTGAAGTGGAAAGTGTGAAAGACATTGGGCCAGAGAGTGCTCTGAAAGGAGCACACCGAGGCGTACAAGAGGAGCGTGGACAATTAGGACACTTTCATTGAGTGGAGAGATGAATAAATAATTGAGAACTTACAGTAAGAGGAAAGAGGGGAAACATGAGTGTTATTAGGCAAAGAAGTGACTAAAAAAAGACAAGGAGGCGCAGTGAGCGAACTAGCAAGGAGAAAAATACTCACAGGATTTCTTTATAATATTCTTTATATTTGTTAAAGTGATGAAAAACTAACCAAACTCTTTTATTTGGACTTGAAAAAAGATTTTATTCAAACTGAAGTTTAGAGATGAATCGGTAGAATTTTTATTGCTAGCAGCCTTGTCTAAAGATTCACCTTTGTTATTGTGTTATATGTTGTAACAGCAGGTTAGACATATTTGCTACTTTTACAACTGAAGCATCACTAAAATAGTCTCTTATCATGAAATGCTTACAGATAAACACAAACTACTTCAGATTAACCCTGTGCTAATCAGTAACATTTGTCATTTCTCTTTTTTTTCCCCTGTTTTACTGCTGTTTTCCCACAATCTCTATTTGCAACAACCTCTGTAACACAAAGCATTGCTGTTTTTGTCCAGCTCAAACTTTGCCAGAGGTCTGGAGCATAAAAAAAAAGATGGCTGGTACAAAACAGCTAATTAGCTTCCTGCATTTTTGACTTTCTGGCTTTCCATTCTTCTTTAGGTCAGTAAGGTTGAGAAAGTTTGGTCAGCTAAGTAACTTTGGATGTTTAAGTTCACAAGTTAAGAAAAAAAAAATTCTGTCTTGTTTTACCCTAGAATATCCACTGATAGCTGCAAGTGCACCAACGCAAACTGATTTCATGCATGATTGTGCCATTTTAAATACCAGTGTCTGTACTCTGTGTAATTTGCAGACCTCACAGTCAACCATTTCCACCAGAACTCTATTTTAGGTAACTCTATATTGGATTGTCAAGCAAGAAAACAATTCTTCGAAGGCCATAAGCGCCACAAGCGCACTATAATATGTCTGGAAATCTTAACGTTTTAGCAAACAAAACCAATTTTAGTAAGAACTTTATGTAATTTAGGTGACAGTGCAGTGAAGACGCATGGAAATCCATCAGGACCATTCAAGTACATTAAAGGTGAGACATGATAAAGGGACTTTTTTTTTGACAAGCACTAACAATAAAAAAGACAAGTTTGAGCATCTATCAGGGCATGATGCATGCATTTGGGTAATTGCACATTCATTATGCTTCTGTGTAGGAGTAAATCTCCACCTCAGTGGTCATCGCTCTTTTTATCAATGTGGGGTTTTTCTTTTTTGTGCGTCAACATCAGAAGGCGCTGAAGTCTGTGCCTCGCCTTTATTGACAGGCTTGATTAAGCAGTGCGGCGGCTTCAAATCCAAAGCTGCTAATCAAATTGTCAAGGCGCACCACAAACATGCTAACAAAGCGGTGAGACAGGTCTGCGTTCACACTAACGACATCATCACTCATAATAACACAACAAGCTTTACCGATGCCCTTTCTCTTCCTGCTGCTGTTAACAAGAGTGAAAAAGGAAAAGCTTGAAAAAATCAATGTCTGTATCAGCTCCTCCTGTCTGTGCCACAAGAGAGGGAATATATTATTACAATGATAAGGGTTAGGTCATGCTCTGACTAACCAAATAAAGAAAAGAAGGGCAGAAGAAAAGGGAAATGAGGTTGAAGCTAAGTGGGGAGAAATCTTAGCAAACCAAAATGGAAAAGAAGATAGAACAGCCAAGAGAAAGAGGGTCTTTCATCGATAAGATATTTTCGTAATATTCTCTGAAAATGAAGAATGCAAGGAAAGAGAGCGGGGAAAAGGCAGGTAGGTGCCAGGCTGCACCGAAGGTGGCTCAGTGACTGAGAGATGCTTTCCGGTGGCAACAGCAGCAGCTGCCCTGAATTTTTTATAGTTGGCTTCACGGTGAGATGGCTGAGAGACACCATGATGAGTCTCACCCATGTTCCTTGGAGAGCAGCCTTTCATTAGTCGTCTCCCGACCTGAGGTGAGAGCAGCGGGGAGACAAAGTCAGGAGGAAATAAAAGTCGAAATTGTTTTGAGAGAGAAGGGGCCAGCAGAAAGTTAATATACTGAGGAAGTTGCGAGTGTATTTATGGCCCTCTGAAAAATACACGCATTCAGTCTTTGCTGTTGGGAGCTGTTATGATGGATTTTGGGTAATGGAGTTGTGATGGATGAGTGGTGTCTGGCTAGTCCCAGGGTCTGAGAGGAGGGACGGGACGACTTATTGCATTACACAGATATCTGACCAGCAGAAATTACAGCATCTCCTGTTCCGAGTGCTCCATCCCCACAATGTTTAATTTTCTCGCTAAATTGTTTAGGTATGTAATATTGAGTACCTCATAACCTTTTATAAGTGTTATAAAGTAACTGTGAGCCCTGAGAGAGAAAACCACAGAGGAGTCTGTGAAATCCACTTTCCCTATGATCTCAAACATCCAGTTTCCCTTTTGGCCATCCCTCTTTACAGACTGAGATTAGGTGAGGTGGAATGATAATGTTTCCGTCTGTAACATCCCTTTTGGTAAACATTGCCGCTAGGATCAATTAACCAGCGGCTAATGAGCAAAGTGAGGGTCTGCCTGGATATTGCACCATTGTTCATTGGCGATTTTTAATTAATGGGTTTTGAAGTAAAATTCACAAAAGTTTTTAATTGTTTTTTCTCTTTTTAAGTTTTTTTCCCTTTTTATTTAGGGGGGGGGGCTGTTTAAGATCAAAGAGTTAATTATAGAGAGGGGGCTTTAAATGAGAAGGATTTAGACTTTTAATTAGGGAAAGAATTTGATGCGACCAACAGACTGAGTTCAGTTGCCACCCAATCCACTGTTCCTCTCCCCCCTGCCCATCATCTTCCCTCTCCTGTTTTCAATCTTCTGCCACTCGTTTCTCCATCTTTCCACCCTTGAATGGTGTTGATGTCTCCTTCCTTGCTTGGTGTTGCATTCAAAAGCAGGATTAGGGGTTCTGCTCTTTAGTGGTGAAGAGGAGGCTTGGGTAGGGACATGGGTAGGGTTGGAGGAGGTTCAGTCGCTCTATTGCACTGTAGTTTCTAAGATTGAATGTTTAGACCACTAGTTCTCAAAGTGGGGGTTGGTACCCCTGTGGATAATGGGATAATTTCGGGGGTCTCCACAACATTGTAAAAAATCATTTAAAAAAGAGCCTACATTTATCATTTAAATTTGGGATTTTTAGGCCTATCAAAAGGAATGCATTATTTCAAAGAGATTAACCTGTGAAATTAACACAATGATTTTTTAAATGATTACATAAATCATAAGTCATCACTCATACCTTATTAATAATACGAATTTCTATATCTCAGCTAGTGAAACTGATTTTCAGCTTGTAGGTGCCTTTTCACAGCAGTGCACCAAGGCCACCAAAAAACAATTATCCTCTCTATTTATTAAGTTTCTGATAGTTTTCAAGCCGTACATGTAGAATATTTATCATTGGGTGTTCAGAAACAAAGTTACTACAAACAGCAAAAAGTCGAGTGTCACTTTTTGAGGGTTTCTATCTCCATACTTTTTTGAGTTCAAAATTGACATTTTCAAAACAGTTAAATATTTAACACTTAGTGAGAGCTCATTTGTGAACTCCCACAGCTTTGTTCAAATGAAAACCATAGTATTCAAAATTAATACTGTAGAGTGTTCAATATGAACTCTTAAGAGTGTTAGTTTCACTTCAAAAAAGAGTACCATGTTCAAGTAGCAACAGAAAGGCAGGCATATCCTGGAATTAAACCCGGGTCAACCGAGTGAAAAGCCAGTACACCAACCATTCAACATTGGCACATTTAATGCAGACACTTTGAAAAACATCTTGTGTTGCAATAAAGCACTTTCTTATTAACCACATCCACTCCTCTAAGGGCAACATTTTAATTGATCCATACTTTGTTTAAGGAAAAATGTTTCCCTGTGATAAAAAAGGGTCATCTGATATTTTGGGAAAAATATGTTCAGATTGACTGTTTCAGCTGCAGGTACAAGTAAGAAAGAACTTCAGGCAGGTAATGGTGCAGAGTCCCTCACAAAACCATTGCAGTTTAATGTGTAGGCGGAGCTTAGGTACTGTATGTACTTACGGAGTCAAACTTAAAGGTTGAATATGGAATACGGACAGAACAGCGACATCACGTGTGTCTAGGTTGTAGTTGCAATGGCAGAAGAACAACTCCAGCCGCTGGGATGCCAGGCTCGCTGCCGATACGCAAGTGACCAACAGTCTGCAGCATGTCCAACAAGTAACACAGAGGAGTTTATAACTGACAGCTAACGTTAGCCACGTTAGCAAACAAGCTAGCTTACCGATCCAGGAGGAAAGTCGCCATTTCCGTGTTTTACTCCGTGGAAAACGTTTATGTGGGTCCATTTAGTGAAGTCTTCACCTAAATTTACTCCAGTTTTTGCTCTTCTCAGGTCACTCCTCCTCAGAAACAGATAACAATATCTCAAGGGCTCTGAAGCAGCTGCTTCACTCGTCGTCTCTACGGTTTTCCCCTGTACAAGCCTGACTATGACCGAAATATTGTGTCCACACAGAGATCGTATTTGGCAACCTGCAATGGCAGCGTGTATTGGCTTATAGACGTAAATAAAATGCCATTATCGAACCCGTAAAAATTTATTTCATAATTATTTTTAGGCTAAATATAATTTTTCTGGGAAATGTTGTACTTTCATTCTGTACACCCCCAAACGACCTGTGGAGGTATTATTTTTGAAAAAATATAGCTTTTAATAAAAATGTTCCATATTCAACCTTTAACTCTCACATGATCAACTCTGGTCATTTAAACCCCAACACCAAACATTTAACTCTGAAGTCTGGAGGGGCAGTTAATTTACATTTGAAAGGAGTTAGATTAAGCCTAAAGTGATTAAGGCCTAGTCCACATGGAGCTGAAGCTGGTTTAGGTGTGAAACCGATAGCAGAAATCCGGTAAAAGGCTTCACCTTCCCCATGAAACTGCTGTAGTACATCCTACAAGGCTGTGGGTGGCGCTATGATGATTAAAGTGTGACACTCCAAACCTAGAACAAGACACAGTGCATGCGCAAATAAAGACTCACCGTGTGTGGCTGGAAACCAACAAAGGAAGAGCAGAAAGGTAGAGATGGCCGAGGATTCACGAGGCAAACGCTAAAGTTTTCTACACAGTTGAAAACAGTCGCTCACCGACACCCTTGCTGTTGTGAATTTTTTTCAATAAACTTTATTGTTGGTCTCGTTGTCACGCTAATGTCACATCCGCCCCTCCTTGCACGGTTACGCCGTCCCCATGAAACACAAACCGGTCGAGGTTTCAAACCTTTCCACCTTGGAACCCAGTTTCAGAGATGACTGGTTTCAGGAGGCTAATCCCTGGTTTCGTGGGGATTATAGGGTAGATTTCTTAAATTTTTTTGCTGTAATTCGGCGCCGTGTGGACGGCCCCTAAGACTTTGAATTAAGCCCAGTGCTGAGAACCATTTCACTCTGAAGATGTTAAAATCACTCTTTTTGAGTTAGAATCAGTTCAAATTAGTCAGAAATGTTTAACTCTGAAAATTCAACTCCAAGTTTTGCTGTTCAGGGTTTTTATAAAAAATTCCAATTTGACCCTATCTCTGTGAGAAAAGCTGTATTTGGATGCATTTGGATGCATTTTCACATCTGTTAACCTTAACTACCAAAATCCACCTTATCCTCCTTATTTATGAACATTTTGAAAGTTTCCAGCCTGACATTAAGAAGATGACCACACGATGACCCCTAACCACTTAGCTGTCACGGTGTACTGTAGATTAAAAAAAACTATGTATGTTATTCTGGGGGTTGTGGCTCAGAAAGTCTGAAAACCACTTGTTTAGACAAATCAAAGTATTTTGGAGATGTTCCCATTTCTGCATTTTCCATATTTCCTCTTACTTATTGCCTCACCTCCCTCTCCTCTTCCTCAGCCGCTCTCCCTCAACAGCTCATGAGATTGTTTTCGTAGCGGTGATAAATTAGGCTGAAGTGATTAGCGTGGTGTGAAACGTGATTACATACTGTAGCTTTGCTGATTTGTCGAACAGATGCCCTCTACTTGCTAGACTTTGGTAGGTTATAGTGTTAAACTCAGTCTCCCCCACAGCTGGAGATCCCAGCAGACGTTTGCAGGTTAATTGCCTTGATTGTGGATATAGCCCCACCGTACCTTTTGGGAATGCAACTTGCAAGTTAATTTGTTATTGCCACGGCTGTTGTTGCCATGCACACTGTTCACGCCCACTCGCATGCATGTGGTAAAAGCCTGTTTGCAACACTGTTTACTTTGAGATGGGAGGACTGATGTTGACTCATGATGCCGTCAGTTGCCTGAGAAAACTGACAAAGTTATTAAAATTAGAGTAGAAGAACAAGATGTTTGCCAATCATCAGGATTAATGGGTTGGTGGCCTAACATCCATCAGCATGATTAGAATGTGAGACAAAGTGCTGCTATTTTTTAAAGAATCACATCAACAGGGGTGGAATAACATGAGGGAATAATAACTAGAGAAATGGCTGACCTCCTGTTGTCTCACCCCTTCCGCCCGTGTTGCTGTGATTACGCCAATCACTGTCATTAGCATTCTCTGCTATTAATGTGATTTCTCATACTTTGCTGCATGCATGCTAATGACTAACACCCAGCTCTCACAGAACTATCCGCGGCTCCTTCTTGAAACGCTCGTCTGAATCAAAGAAGCTCCTCCAGCTGTTCTGCATTAATAAACGCCTGCAAATCCACTCCTGATTAAGACAATAACCTGACCCCGGATTCATCTGCTCCTGAATCAGCTCTTATCAGTTTTAGCTCAGCGTGATTCTCATCTCTCATCCATCTTTCTCTCCATCCATAACTCATCTCATTTCCCACATTTCACTTTTTTTCTCCCCCCCTAAGAGGACAGAAAAGAGGAGGAGGAGCAGGGATTACCATACGTCAATCTAGACCCTGATCCCTCTACCTTTTTAACTTTGTTGCCTCTCATCACGTGGGTGCTCTCCTTATCTGTTTATCCCACTCCCGCTAATCTTCTTTTTTTTCCCCCCCTACCCTTTACCATCCCCTTGCTGGCTGCATTAATGCCTTTTGTTGCCTTTATCTTTCTCTTAGCGTCTCCCACTCTCATGTGTTCCCTGCCTTCGCTTGAGGTTTCTCTTTGACTGCACATTAAGCATGTTCCTTACACAACAGATTGAGCGCAGAGGAGATGCATTTTGTCTTGTGGCTCGTTGTGACATCAAGCATTACGGTCTCCGGGGACATTTTGCAATGCAAACAGGATTTGGAATATTTATCTAAAGTAGAGTAAAGGACATGTGATATTATTGCGAGGATTATTGCTGCATGTATTTGTTAAACAAACAAAGCGAGTAGCCCGTTTTACTTCATCTTTCACTTTAATGCACGTTATGCTTAAGGGGTACTCGCAGTCAGGCTTCGGGTTTGTTTTGAATAAAAACCTCTCAAGTGGATGGACTGCCTTTAAAATTTAGTAAAGACTGTTCTGCTCAGGATGAATCATAACTTTAAAGATCCCTTCATTTTTCACCTTGAATTTGTGCAGTGAAAACACTGATTGATAAAAGCTTAAAAAGCATACATTACAATCATCCCAGCTTTAGTTCGTACTGTGATGTTGGCAGTGATGAAGGACGTGTATTGCCTCCCAATAATCAGCCTGTTAACCTCTTAAAAGGCTACTTTTCCATCAGCAGGCTTGCAGCTGTTTTCAGGTGTTTTGTACAGTAAAAGTAACATTAAAAACATGATTGAAAAGTTAAGATACATGCAATATGATCGATACAGAACATTTTATTGCCTGGAAATGAACTTATTTAATGCTGATGATACACAGATTTACATCAGTGTGTCTCTTGATGACCGAGGGCCTGTTAACGTCCTTTTAAACTGTATTTTAAGTGTTAAGTCATGGATGGCTATGAGTATACTTCTAACAGCTCAACCAGGACAAAACTGAAGTTTTATGTATCAGTCCTGAAGACAAAGAGGAAGAACATTTTACCAAAATGACAAAACTCCAATCCTTCTGTGTGTGTGAAATCTAGGTGTCAAAGGCAGATGTCTCAGAGACATCTGGGGAGTTCATCGTCTTAAAAATATCACCACAGTCCACCTTCTCTGCTGTCAGCATGGAGGTGCTGATGCATGCTTTTACTTCTAGTAGACTAGATTACTGTAATGCCCTGCTCTCTGGTCTTCCCAAAAAAGGTATTTTTAGTTTTACAGTTACCCCAGAACTCAGTGTTCTGATGAGGACCAGAGGGTGAGAACACATTATACTAGTGTGTTTCAGGGTGGATGGTGAAGTGCAAGGCTGTCCAAGTCTGGTGCTCGAGAGCCACA
This sequence comes from Atherinomorus stipes, assembly GCA_023101725.1. Taxonomy (NCBI): domain Eukaryota; kingdom Metazoa; phylum Chordata; class Actinopteri; order Atheriniformes; family Atherinidae; genus Atherinomorus; species Atherinomorus stipes. Next base: position 72,991 of record JALJCO010010061.1, on the reverse strand, counting down.
ATCCTGCAACATTTAGATGCATCCAACACAACTGAAACAAATGAATGGCTTTACCAGCCTCTGCAGGGATGAATGACATGCTCATGAGGTAATTCAGGTGTGTTGGAAAAGGGATGCATCTAAAAGTTGCAGGATTGTGGCTTTTGAGGACTGGACTTGGACACCCCTGTCTCAGTGGTTTATAGTTTTTGGTTAGAACCAAAACTTACAGCAAAGCCTTGTTCCATTATGATGGTTCTCGTCTGTGGATCAGCCTACCAGAGAACCTCAGGGCTGCAGAAACTATTTTTAGAAATAGACTCAAGACACTTTTAGTTTAGCTTTTAACTGAGTTTTTATTTGATCTCGTTTTTGTCTATTTTATTTATCATATTTATTTATATGAAACATCACCTATTTACATTATAATATGTGGCTTTTTTTCTTTATTTTACCCAAAGACATTGTTTTTATGAACCCTTTTATTTATATTTTATACCTGTTGCTTGTCTTACTGCGTGACATTTTTAACTACAGTGTTTTCCTCTTGGGGATCCTCCATGCCGGGAACTTTGCCTGCTCGGTCTGCAGGGTTGTTGCAGCGGTGATCATCCCTGTCTTGGTGGCGGGGGGTCCTGCATTGCAGCCCCATGGCTGTGGTGTGGACTCTGGCCTTCCCTGATCTGGGTGGTTTCCAGTGGTGGCAGCTGCTGTGGTTGTGGGTGGGCTGGCTCCTGGTGTGAACGGATCCCCAAGTTATGGTGTCCTCGCAGCATCAGGCCAGATCTTTATTTCCATATTTTTATTCAGTATGGGGGGTATGGGTGCGCTTGCATGTTGTGTGTATGTGTGTGAACACATGAGTGTAACAGAGAGAGAATATGATCAGGTGGACAGACTGATGTTTTTAATATAATTTTTATTCAATAAAACACTTTGTGCTACTTTTTGTGAAAAAACAGCTTTTAAATAAAATTTTAATGAATTTCTTGAAGTTATGCAAATCTTAAGTGAAATCTCAGAAAAAATAGTTTTTGATTCACTGGAGACCAGAAGCTTCCATGACACTGTTCTGATAGCTTAAAGTTTGATGTAATCAACCACCTTACATCCTATTTTAAGCTATTCGGTCTGTTTTTAGTGTTGCTTTTAGTTTTTCTCACGAACAGAATCAAGCAGGTTTTGGTAAACAGATAAATGTCCAGTATCAGCTTTTCAAACACAGGCTACCCCCGACTGTGAAGGAGGAAAACAGCTTTAAGGCCAATACTCCAAATCTGCTCTAAGGTTACTGCTATTTGGCAGAAGAATTTGAGCACAATGTGAGAAACACAAGCAGCTGAGAAAGCAAAGATAATTATTAGCTGACCAGACCACATGCTGTCAATCGAAATCTTACTGCTTCTTTCTGGTTGGCACCATAATGGGCACAACAAGTCTGTTTGTGTCTATTCTTCCTGCATTAAGTCTTAAAACTGACATTTTCTGTTGAAGCATTTATTTTTATTGGGCTTTTCTGTTATATATATATATATATATATATATATATATATATATATATATTAGGGGTACAATGATGCAAAAAATTCACAGTTCGGTTCGATATTTTAGTGTATTGAAACTTTAAAGAAAGGTTTCATGCCTTTCCTTTTTTATATCCATTTTGTTTTTGTCAACAATCGATTACCATCAGGGTCATACTTAAAGGGACTAGAGGCAGGAATTTGAAAAAACAAACAAACATGCATGTCCATTTTTTTTAATACCAGTGGGTGATGAAGCGCTAAATACCAAAAAAGAAAGTTTCTACCCAAGTTTCTCTCCGTTGACTTGAACAGGCTGTGTGCAGCAAAATGCGCTGCAATTCGGTGGCCGAATTTTTCCACGCTGCCTTGCGGACATGACGTCAAATGACGCTGCTGTCAGCAAACGATCCAGATCATCTGAAAGACACTAAAAAGTGTAACTATGAAGAAAAAGCATAGTAAACTACATTATAGCTTCAGTTTGTGCACGCTCTGATTGATTGGAGCATTGATTGGTGAAATATAGTGTCAGCTTAATGAGTGTTCTCCAAAATTTAACAAGTTTTTGTTGTTGGGAATAAAATCCAGTGTTTTCTTTACAGTGACAGCGTGTTATTCCTCCTCTCTGCGTGTCCGGTTTTCCTCTGATACAAACGTCAGTGAAATGAGCAGCAGCATCATCCACTTTTGTCACAGACAGCAGCAATCTTTATAAAATAAATGTCTGTGATCTTCTCTTTCACTTATTACCACAATTAAATTTGTCCACTGCAGTTCCAACAGCCAAGGAATGTGCAAGTCCTTCCAGAGTTCCTCAATATTGTTAAGAAAATAGTCCGATTCTCATCTGTTCTAATTACACATGTACAGATATGTTCCCTAAGCAATGGCAGATGGTCTAGTTGTGGCGTTAGTCCTGATTAGTCTATTCACCATACCAGGTGTAAATGAGCTTGTCAACTGATGCACCAAGTACATGAAAAACATAAAACGGGGTTTCGTGTGTGCATGTGTAACTTTAACCATTCAATGCAGTGCTTCTACAATAAGAAGCTTAAACTGCATTTTGGATCATTTTAAGAATTTCTGAAATAAAGATATAGCTACCAACAACAACTAGAAGAGACATGCACTCATTGTGATCATGACAAATATGGAGAGGCAATATTACACAAAGAAGTCAGCCGCATTTTGGGCTGCATGAAGCTGTGTTGGAGCACTTCTTCATATGTTCAGACCAGCAGTGGTTAAAGCATCAGCCTCTGGTTTGATTCCAGCCAACAGCTCTCAGCTGTAGTCATTGAAAAGCATGTCTGCAAAAATCAAATCAAATTAGTTTATCTTTCAGTTTTAGGAGAAGTTTGATGCAGCATCTGTTACTCAGCCTCGGCAACAGTTCCCAGGACCCTGCCTGTATGGGAGTCTGCTGTCAGCTTTCAAAAGAGATCAAAATTAAAAGCATGTGCTTCTCATAGCCCTTGATCAGCTATCAGTTTAGGTATGTTAGGAGGGTTTTGCTGGAATGGGAAAAAAGTTTTTATCATTTTTTCGGTGAGCTGCTTACAATAGTTGGGATTTTTAGCCTTGTTCAAAATACAAAAGCTCACAGTTGAGCAAAGCACTCTCAGTATGAAGGTCAGAACGGTGAAGCACATGCCTTTTTTCCCCCTGTTCAGCCTTCTTTCTCTTTATGTGGAGTTTCTCCAGCATAAACCACCACTTCTTGTTTTCCTGAACCTGAAGGCTCACTTGCGGCGGGTATAGCATTCATCATGATTATGCCACCCTGATAATGAGACATAGTGGAATTAATATTCATTTGTTCCTCGCCATCCACCGGGACTCTAAAATGTAAATACGTAGGTGCACTTCTCTGTGACACACTTGTGAACCAAATCAAATTCAAAGACGATTTGTTTGGTGTTATTTTGTCCATTTATCTTTGTAAAAATGAACTTTATCGTTATACAGCATAAAGTTTTGAGCAACACATATTCTAAGAAAAAAAGTTTCCTGTCAGGCTTTAATCTTTAAAGAGGCCTTAAGAAAAATTGCTTACAACCTTTAAACCTCTCCAACTCATCTGCTTGACTGCTACACTTTTAATTGCTTTTAATTGTTTTATTTTACAATTTTTTACTTTGTATTGCACTTGTACTGTCTTATTTTACTTTTTATTGCATTTGGTTGCTTTGTTGAATTGCTTTGTGAAGTGACCTTGGCTTCCTTTAAAGGCACTGTGAATAATTCTTGTTCTTGTTATTATTATATTATTATTATTATTATTGCTATTATTATTATTATTATTATTATTATTATTATTTATAAGCAGTTGTTCTGCAGGTTCTGTGACAATCTTCAAAAGTCTTTCTTGGAACATTGGCTTGTTCCCCCACTAATCGTCCTGTACCTGATCATTATCAGCGGAGTTTCGTTTCACATCACAAACTTATGAACAATTCGGTTATAAAAAGTCAACTTACTCAAAGGGTGGACCGATCTCTCTTTTGTTTACAACAAACAACTTCGAGAACCAAATTTAAAAAGGCATTTTGTTTCTTGCAGCCTGCCACAAAGAATCATTACCTCATTATTATCTGTAAAGCTTGACACAGTAGAGAGAAAATGATTTATTTTGTTATTTGAGGTTTCTATCGGACCTTTAAACAGACTCATTCATTTTTTTTTTTTTATTTTGGTAACACGTCACAGAATCATTGAAGCACTACAGAACTTTTGCAATTTTCTGATGTGCCCTCAATCAAAGGCTAAATTGGCATCCATCATCCTACCTGTGGTGTGAGATCTCTCAGATCAGTAAGTCTTATCTCTTCTCTCTCTCTCTTTCTTTTCCTCTCTGCCTCCAAAATGTCTTCTTGCATTTCTACACTGAATCTGCTACGGTGCTCGTTCAAAACTACCGTTTGCTAGCGTAAACTATCCACGTCCCGGATGAAAACGGCTGCTGGGGAGTGATGGCTCCAGAAATGGACATATTAGATGTCACTGGACTTGGTTTCATGTTTTTTAATCTGAAATGAATTATTCCAAATTAAATTATTCATAAATAAATTATTCTCTTTCATGTTTACATGAAAATAATAATTCCGATTTAAGGCTTACACGGAAAACATGTTTATCTAATTCCGCTTTAGAGCTGGTGGTTAGGAAGGGTTCTGATTGGACAGAAGATGGACGTGATGTATATACATCGTTTACGTCAACCTGGAAGTTAAAAAAGATGCTGGGTCCTGCTCCTTTTTCCTTTCGGCTACAACATAAAAGCCACATGATAACACATATTTTCTCTGTACTTTGATTGTAGTTTTGTAGCAGCAGCATGATACTAACATACTACTTCATTTTCGCTGACTGCACGAGTTCAGCTCTTGTTTAACGTGCGCTTTCACAAGCGCCATTACAACAGGACAAGGGAAGGAGCATGCTCAAAACGACAGGAATTAACTCAGATCAGAACAAAAGTGTACATTACAGGCAAATTATTTTATTCAGAATTAAAAGAGGAATAAACCAACCACTTAGTTCGGAATTATGTTTTATTCAGAAAAATCGTTTTCACTCGGAACTAATGGTCTTCTTAAAGCAGAATTAAATTTTATTTGGAATTGAAGAGGAATTAAAACTCTCATATAAATGGGATCAATGTGCAATCAAATGAGTCCGGAAACCAGAGTTTGAAGGTGGAAAATTTACGTTATGTATCTTCAAAGGCTGTTTTTAAATGCAAAACATGAATCTATGAAACGTGGATCCACTAAGGGAGGATGTATGTCATATTTAAAGGTTGAATATGGAATACGGACAGAACAGCGACATCACGTGTGTCTAGGTTGTAGTTGCAACGGCAGAAAAACAACTCCAGCCGCTGGGATGCCAGGCTCACTGCCGATACGCAAGTGACCAACAGTCTGCAGCATGTCCAACAAGTATCGCAGAGGAGTTTATAACGGACAGCTAACGTTAGCCATGTTAGCAAACAAGCTAGCTTACCGATCCCGGAGGAAAGTCGCCATTTCTGTGTTTTGACTCCGTGGAAAACGTTTATGTGGGTCCATTTAGTGAAGTCTTCACCTAAATTTACTCCAGGTTTTGCTCTTCTCAGGTCACTCCTCCTCAGAAACAGATAACAACATCTCCAGGGCTCTGAAGCAGCTGCTTCACTTGTCATCTCCACTGTTTTTCCCCTGTACAAGCCTGATGACCAAAATATTGTTTCCACACAGAGATCGTATTTGGCAACCTGCAATGGCGACGTGTATTGGCTTATAGACGTAAATAAAATGCCATTATCGAACCCGTCAAAATTTATTTTATAATTATTTTTAGGCTAAATATAATTTTTCTGGGAAACGATGTACTTTCATTCTGTACACCCCCAAACGACCTGTGGTGGTATTATTTAAAAAAAAATATAGCTTTTAATAAAAATGTTCCATATTTAACCTTTAATGCAACAATATTTTAAGAAGTGTTTATTACTGTATGTGAGTGGTGCAGAAGTCTTGCAAACTCAAGTATAAAATGTGAAATTTTGTGTGATCTGGGTAATTTGTTGACATCCTTTAAGTTGCCTGTGATAATGTCAAATAATGTTTTGACTGACATATAATACTATTTTTTACACTAAGGTGATTCTTAAAGGATTGTTAGTATAAAAAAAAAAACTTGGCATATATATGAATGATATGCAGTGTCCTTAAAAAAAGAGCAATACTGAAGGACAAATGAAAAAGTTTCAGGCCTAAAAATAATTATCTACAGCAGTTGAACAGTGTCTGAAAATGATTTCCTGATAGTAGCACTATACTTTCCAACTTTAAAACTCTGACACATAATGATGGCACAGTGACATTCATTATGCACTGAGCCGCCATTGCCCAGAAGCGTGCTAAGGCTGAGAAACCACACTTCACAAGTTATTTTTCTGTCCTGGCTCGTCACTTTACAGCAGCAGTTTACACATCATCTGGATATCAACACACATGCTGTTTTAAATGCACACCATGGTTGATTTAGCAGAAAAGAAGACGTTATCAGTGGAAGTGTGAAGAGGAAAGACAGAGCAGAGCAAGAGATAAAACAAGAGTCAACATTGGACTCACTTTTCCCGGCTAAAAAGAGCTCAGAGAAGAGTCAGGATGCAACGTCAAATTAACTGTTGTTAGAGGGTGCCGCATTGAGAAAGCCTGCCAATTTTCATTGAGCACAGGACATAAGAGACGCATCTGGAGCTCAGAAATGGCCTCCATGGCAGAGTGGCCGTCAGAAATCCACTCTTAATGCAGGGGAACAGGAAGAAAAGGCCAAGGTTTGCCAAATGACACAAAAACTGGACTGAAAACCACTGGTAACAAAGCTGATGGAGTGATGAATGAATCCTTCCCAGATCCTTACATAATGGAAGCAGAGTGGGATCATTTTGACAGAAGGAAAAAAAAAAGAAAAAAGCCAACATCAAAAGAAAGAAGAGTTTCAAATGTCCTTCAACAAGTCTGAGAGCTGTTTAAGACTGATTAAAGAAATTAAAAAGCTAGTCTCAGAGGGTTCAGACTGTGGAGAAGAATAAAGGTGGTCATTAACGTTCCAGCTCTGCTTTGGGTTATATAGTGTTTTCCCATTTATGTTTGCGTGCGTCAGTAAGGTGTCGCACCTAGTTCCTATTTTCCATTTGCTATCAGAGCCATTTGTCTGTCAGTTTGTTTTTTTACTAAGGTTACACACACACACACACACAAAAAAAGCAGAACATCATAAAAACCTGGTGAAATGTTGTTCAGGGGCAACATATAACTAGATGAAATATTGGCTCCAGATTACTTTGTTCAAACTTTTTTATCAAAAGCATTCACCTTGGCAGAGGGCAGTGCTCCCCCAGCACCCTTCCAGCTGAATGTAGCAGTGTTGTCATCTTGAGGTCAAAAGTCTGCAGCGCTGTAGACAACCCAGCATGACGAGCGTTTAGCGTGCAGGAATGTTATTTTCCCTTCATTGCACATGTGGCCCAAGCATTTCACTAATTAAGTGGGGGGAAGGTTTTTTTTTGTCTTTTTATTTTAATTTATGTGTCACAATTACTTTTATTGGCACAACTTGAAGGGGGGAAAAAAGAAGCAACATATTTGGATTTTTAAAACGGCAGCTAATTAAACTGGTGCCTGCTCATACATCACATCTGCTGCTGTGCTTCTCCTGAGCGCGGTCGGTGCTTTCAACTAAAGCGTTCCGCTGGGGATTTGAAGTTGAAAATAACATCAGGTGTGTATTTGACAAAATGAGTCTTTTCTCCCTCACGTTTTGACACAGAAACTCTTCCCTGGTAGGAAATTGGAACACAAAATTGCAGATGATGCATCTCTAACTCTAGCATGGCTCGGATGCTCTACGTTCAGCTACGGGAGGAAGTCTGTAGATATATTTGGGGATTTTTCCAAAATGATATGCAGAAGGAGATTGTTGCTGCTGCTGGCCTTTAAACTCTAAAGTTTATCAATTCCTCTCTGTGGCGCTGTAGCCTTCACTGCTATGTGTGTGCTGATGGTTGTGATAAGTGCTTCCTGTGCTCTGAAGGGTAGAGGGGGCAGGCTGAGTGCAATCCAGTGCAACTGACAAAACTCATCATATGGCAGAAACTGAAAAGGCTGAAAATGAAAAGCTCAATTTGAAAAATGGTGAGCTGTAGAATGGCTGGTAAATTTACACTTTTCAATTTGAAATGTTACGCAGAATTGGATGGGGCTTCACGTAAGGGACCATTGGTGAGTTTGGACACATATGACTATTTTCTTTAAGCAGGTAGGCATGCCCTGAGGCTTGACTCGCGCTGCAGATGTGTCAAAGTGTCGGATAATGAGCGATAACGTCCATTTTCTCTCAAAGATTGCGCCTTTGAGGAACAGGGAGTAGGTAGGGACGCCGCTCAGGGTTAACAGCCGAGGGTTGAATGGAAAAAATCCTGAAAGGCTTTTGAAGGGATGGTGAGAAAAAACAAATGGAAAAAAAAAAAAACGCATCTCAGCTTGAGAAGTGGAAATGGAAAGGGAAGGCGGTGGAGAGGGAGGCGCAAGGGCAAAGCTGAAATGACCTCTGCAGCTCTGTTGATGACATGAAGCAGAAGAAGAGGCGAGATGAGGGAGAAGAGGGGAGACAAACTGAGCAAGGAGGATTAAGAAAGCAGCTGGTGAGGATGATCCAGAGGAGAGTCGGGAGGGAAGAGAGCGAGAAGGAAAGAGATGGGGAGAAGGAAGATGGTTGAAGGAGGGAGAAGAAGGGGAGGCGCAAGAGATTGATGAGGGAGAGTGAGAAACTAATTCTCACTCCACTCTGGGCTGGAAGATTAAGGAAGATTAGAGAGATAAAGTGAGTGAGGGAGAGAGATTTGATGATAACTTCTACCACAAACCACAGAAAGATCTCTGAATGGCTAATACTCAGAGAGAGACAAAAACCAGGCAGGGTGAATGGCTAAGGAAGGAGACAGACCAAGAGATGGAGAGTGACATGGGAATGAAAAGATAAGGACAGGCACAAATCAGGCTCAGGGGGGTCCTAATAGTAGTGATCCATGAGGATATGAATGTCCCTTAAATGAGAGGCCATTTCTAACAGTGTGCAGTAATCCATGCCATGGGAGTGTAGATGCAGAATCCAGGTCATCTGTATACTTCTCCAGCTCTCGCTTCCACTGAGACTTCCCATTGGGATTCATTCTCTTGTACTGTGCAAGTCTTTGTGACGGTATCTTTTACATTCTGTTCTTTTTCTCTTGCAAAAAAGGGAACCTATTTTCCATTCCCCGCCACTGACATCTATTTATTCTCTCTTTTGACTGTCCTGAAAACTTTCAGCAGTCGCATCTGTAAGTAGCGACCCCCCCCCCCCCCCCCCCCCCCCCACCTTTTTTTTTTTCCTTTTCAGGTTGCAGAGGTGATGGAACAAAGCAAAAGTGCACATATTCATACACACATGCGTTTCCTTTCTTCCTTTTTTTTTTCTCTTGCAGGCGCGTACCCGCCCATGCACATATATTACATGGTGTTTGACAAATGTATGTGTCCGCACGCTCGAGCACACGCCTGCTGCCATACAAGTTTCTGCAGAAAATGAAGAGGGAAAGAAAGAGAGCGGGAAAAAGAGAGGGGAGAGCGCTGCAGTGGCAGACTCAATCCGTCATGCAGGATTACAGTGTAAGCTTTTCCATGGCCATAGATGTGGTTTTTATAGGAGAGACAGAGGGCTTTTCTAAAGGCAGTGGCCTCTGCTATCTCAGCTACATATTAGGGACAAAAGCAGGGGCGGGCTGGTGTGAAGGGGATTCTCCCAGCGAGTTCTTCACCATCTGATGACTGCTGACTCCGTCAGGGGATAAAGGGGTTCCACGAGGACAGGTTGCAGCAGCGACCTCGACTCCCTCCTCTTTGGTTTCGTGTGCTGGTGGTGGGGTTGTCACTGCACCTGTGCAGACGTAGATGTGACCTTGAAAAGTCATAAGAGCCTCACAGTTCTTTCTTTTCTGGAAATGGTGTGCGCTGATCTAGTACGCTTTAAAGGATCGACGTTTTCAAAGGGTGCATGTGCGTTTCGATCTGCCCCCCTTCAACAGAGTTTAAAACATAATGTCTGAAGATCCAAAGCATCGCACAGCATGAATGCACCCCGCAGGAAAAAAAAAAAAAAGAATAAGAAAAAATCACCCTGAACATATATACTGGTAAACTTTGATCTCCTACATCGCCCCGCAGCACACTACCGAGATGGGCAAATGCAGCTTGGATATCTTTCCTCAGCACACACCCACTGTGTTGATGTATTTCTTTGAACCGCACAGAAGAAGGTCTCAATAAAAACAATGCCGCCGCAAACACTGTCGACGAGGGAAAATAGAAACGGGAGATAGTAAAACTGCATGCCCACATGGCAGACGCTGTCGTTTCAGCTGACGACTGCCCCCCCTGAAAAGGAAACAACTGCTGCACTGCTGATGTATTACTGGATGTTGCGTAACATCTCGCCACACAAACCACTCAGTTTTCATTTTCACATCCTTTATCCGATCTTCACCCAAGGAGGCCCCCCCTGTTATGACCTGCCAGCGATAGCGACTTAAACGTGATGCAATCTGCTCTGTCTCCCTGAGCCTCTGGAAAATAAACACAGCGATAAACTGACCCAAATAGAGAGAGACAAAGGCGAAATGAAGTTGAGATTGGGGCGATGTCATTAGAATTAGAAAAAATAAACTGTCAGTAATGATGTGGAGGGAGGGGAAGACCCAGGGAGCGCGGAAGTCATAAAAGGATGGTAGGGTATAGATGCTAATAAGGCGAGGGAGATTAAAGGCAGTGACAGCTCCAGCTTCCAGGTCTGTTCAACCAGCAGAGCAAAGGTATGAATTCAGCCAGCTATGATAAGGGAGCAAGGCTCAACAACATCCTTAGGATAGATGATTCTGACTAAACACTGATAACAGTTGGCTCTGAATAGATATGAGCAGGATGAGCGCTGTGTTAGGTGCTGATTTAAGTTAAAAGGTGGCTTTGTTTTCATACACCGTAGGGCACCTTTTGAACTCCTATATCCAAGGTGTCAGAGCTCTTATAGCTATTCCTGCAAAACACCAGGAAGGTGGTTTAATGTGTGGGTTATGTGCATGACAGAGTATCCCCCCTGTCTCAATCCAAGTCATTCAGCTACAGAGTTTTTCAATTTTTATGAACTGATGACCCCACCTCTCTGGATTCTTACGGTTAGGTCAGTGGATGGAAAAGCAGGTGGGCAGCAGTAGTTTGTTTGGCGGCAAATGGTTTCAAACAAAATCCATTTTACAGATGTTGAGTTTCACCCACACTACTGCAAGATCAGCAATATCAACCGCACTATGTGGTGTTCTTGTCTTGTGATGAAGACCCAAGTCCCAAGCTGGTTTTTATACACGTACTGCAGAATTTTCAAACAATATTCACAAGAATGCAAATGTCTGCATCCTTTTGTTCTGGACTTCTTGCAGAGATTTTCCACCCAATCATCTTGTAAAATCTCCAGAAGATCAGCAGATAAAACTATGTGTAAATACAGCGGCAAATCTCCCTGAGCATTACCTGCTGGTATGTCAATGAGTGATAAGAGTTTCGCTTCATTCTTCTTTCTGCTTACCTGCCTGTCGTTTTCTGAGTTTTGTGGGTATCTTTGCATATCAACACAACAAGGAACCTTAGCTGCTATTCTAGATGTGTTGTGAAGAATCCCAAAAGTTTTCTGCAGCATGATGCTCCATCATGTTCACCTAATTGTGGAAGAAAATTCACAGTTTCTACTTATACATCTCTCTTTTGTTTATTATACTGCACATTGGAACTAGTGTCCTTAGTCAAAGCAGACCATGCCATTTTCATTGTGCACTCTTTCCATTTTGCGCTTCTTCCTCATCCTCATCCCTTCTCTTACACTCTGATTGGCTGCAGCTCCTAGTTGACATTTCACTGAACAACTCTTTGAAAATATCAAGCATGTTAGAAATTTGATTAGACTCTGGAACATGTCTCCAAGCCTCACAAATCACATCTTCAAAGTGTTCGCACATCGCTATCAGCTGCCTATTGAACGCCGATTTGCTTCAGACCTGGGCCATTAATCTGTGACCTTAAAATCAAGCTTAAAATCTTGTAGTGTGAACCTGGCTTTAGTCGGTGATGTCATGGATTGTGCTCTTTGTCAATAAGTTGGAAAGTAAGTTATTATGTGTGCAAGTAAATGCTAAAATGATAAGTTAAACTTTAATAATTAGAATAATTTTCTACAATAATTGATCCAACGTAGGTTAAATCAAGTCAGCTGGACTACATTTAGTTTGTTGAGGACATTTTGCTCTTCTTATAATGAGATGGGGAATTTCACTTCTGTAGTCTTTTGCTGATGTTTCAATCTGACTGTTGTTGAGAATCATGACTTGCCTGTGATGTCGTGGCTTCATATTTTCATGAAGTGTGAAACTGTCATCAACCGATTTAAGATAACTTAAAGTTATGGTTGGCAATCTTGAAAAGATGGTTTGAGCAAGCTAGATTAAAAAAAAAAAAAACGTGCATGGTGGAGCAGGTCGGCGAAGAAAACTGATAACAGCTGAGTGCATAGCTTGTTAGCTAGCTCATAAACAGCTGACAAACCACATTTCTAAAAGCCTTAATTCGCTCACATCTAACTCCTTCTGTAGTCTAAAAAGTCCACACTGCAAATGTCAACGACTCCAAAACTTGATCATTCTCTGTTTTTGTTTTGTTTTTTTTTGTTTTTTTTCTTGCCACAGCAGAAGTTAGCAGTCCGTTAGCTATATTTGTTTGCAGTGTGCAGTCCATGTGGGGGGTGAGGAGAGGGGAGGGACAGAGACAAGACATAAAGGTATCGATTGGTTCTTACTATAATGACCGATTCCTGCCTTTTGGTGCAGATGGCAGGGGTTGGTCAAAGTTTTTACTGGTCTTTCACAGAGGTCTGACTTATTTCCTTCCTTTTAATGAATACATGCATTGACTACTGTCAGAATGGAAGGACTATTTCACAACGTGTTTCTGAACAGAATATAAACTCTGGTCTTAAAGGCACTGTCTAAGATTTAGTGACATCAAGCAGTTCAAAATGGTTGTAACAAAGATTTCAAATGTCCCTCACTCCTCCCTTCCAAGCACAGTTGTAAAGGAAGGTGGCCATCAGCGACCAAAATTCAGAGTTTTTTTTATTACATGATCTACACACGCCTATCAGTTGGGGGTAAAAAAGTGCAACTACCATGTTGTTTGCATAAGACACCAGAAGAAGAAGAAAACTTCCTCCAGATTACTTCATGTTTTTGCTTGTTTGATCAGGGTAATCCATGCACCCAGTCTTGCATAAGGCAGTATCATTCTTTATATCTAAGATGAATCTCCTCAGACTTTTATGCAACCATATCCACTGATGTGTCTTTCCTCAATACTGAAGATTGCTGTCATCTTCTATTGGCCTTTTAAGGTGGTACTTGTCCCATACGGTGCTCTGGTACTGCATCCTTAAAACTCAGGGCACTCACTTCACACCAGGCAGCAACCTCTGGTTGCCAACAGTGAGGCCAATGCGGAAATCTGGGAAAAAGCTAAAAATTGTTGTTCTTTCTTCGCCTGCTAGAGTCTGGCTGCAAAACAGAGCAAATCCCCACAGACTCTCATGTTAAAAAGACCAACTTCACAGCAGAAATAAACACGTTTACAGCCTGGTTCAAAAAAATAAATTTAAGTTTAATAAGTCAAGTTTACCTTCATGTCAACTGTGAGGGGGGGGAATTTTTTTTTTTTATAACACATAATTAGGGGCGTGTCCAGTTAGCTCCTTGTTCTCACTTGGTAAGGTCTCAGTCTGTAGCAGAATAGCAAAATGGTGGTTTTTTTTAGCAGCTAATAGCAAGTCCAAACATGCCTCACCTTTAGTCTGCCCCAGTAACTAATCTTACATCTTCCATTTTCTTTTTCTCTCATCCTTTCTTCCTGTGTTGGTGGTGTTTTAACAAGGGTCTAGTCCGGTATAGCGACAGTCCTCAGAAGCACCTTCAGGTGTATATTTTCCTTCGTCTGTGCTCCTGCATTGGTGGGAATGAGGTCTACCTGGCACTGGAAAGTTTTGATCTCTCCCAGCTTGTGCTCCAGTGCTTGGTGGGGAGAATAGGACGTGATGTACTGGTCTGTATGTAGGGATTTTCCTGTGGACTCAGATATAAATAAGTGATCCTTTAGCTATCATCTGACTTGGTTGAACAAATGTAAGACTTACAAGAAATACTTGCAAAACTCATGATCCACGAGCAGTATGATCCAAGTAAACCCTCATTTCAGATGTAGACATTTTAGGTGACAAATACTCCCTGTAATGCTTATAATGCATATATATGCATTTAATGTAGGCCTATCTTGGAAAGCTGTGGAGAATACATTCAGAGAAAGTTTTTGGCTCGCAGCAGTGGCGTATTGATTGCATCAGGAAGCCATTAACAGCAAATCTGCTCAATCCTTCCTCTTTCCATTCGGACCCTGCCGTGTTTGGAGATAAACATGGGAAAAAATCTTTGAATGCATACTGAAGGGAGAATCGGGCCGATTAAGGTGGAATATAGTGTCATCACTCACTCTGCTTATTGGCTAGTCGCCTTGATGCTGTTTTAAAAGGTGCCATCTCCTTCCCTGCACATCACATATTATCACCAGCAACCTTGGATGTGTTGTGTTTATTAATCTCCGAAATGACCCTCTCCCATCTCGCTGTGTCCTCTTTAACAGCCTGGGTGTCTCTGGAAAAGAACACCCTTGAAAGGTAAACAACAGAAGAGGACATAGTGAGTTTTACCCCAGACAAAAGACGCCTGGCTGCGGTGATAGAAAGCCCCTCACTTTCTGATAAGGAGCGACTCTATCAAGCTGACCTGTGGTGCCTTGTGGTAATACTCTAATAACTTCATCTCATGTGTATGACATGCTCTGGCTTTTTATTCTCACACTTTAACAAGCATGTGCACGTGCTATTCTCTCTCTCTCACACGCATGTTTTTGAAAGACAAGGTCCGTCTGCGAATCCCGAGGACTTCTTCTGAAATGTCAGACTGTGTGTTGAAAGGATCAGATAGCTTTTTGATGTTGCACATGCAGTCAGGTGGAAAAGGAAGAGAGACAGGCTTGATAGGCATCAGGTGTAATTTCAGTAACTGCTTTGGCAGCTGATGACTCACAATTCAGAAAACGCAGGCTGAGCACCTACCTAGAGAGGAACTAGCTCAAAGGAGATGAGCTGCCTGATACAAAAACATTGCCTGACCTTTGTGCGTGAAGATCATTGAAGCTGATCAGCTCCTTCAGCTTCTCGGCAGAGAAGCAGCAGAGCGGCCTAAAGGTGGGGAGATGCCAGACGCTGTTAAAGTTCAGTGGCACAATAATAATTTGCTGTTGCTATACGATGTAGACAGAGCCATGATCATTCACCCTGAAGAGGTGGTCGAGGGCCACACACTGGGAGAGAGTGCAGTCGGTGTGAATTTACTGGATATTTACCAGCCATGCAACACACTGTGCTGCTTGTACATAATTAATAGCCTTAAAAGGCCTGAACTGTAAGCAGATTTTGAGGCCTTCAGTGGGTCAGTGCTGTCACTGTTGGTATATCTTCACACTCTTAGCCAGCACTTTACCTTATGACCAGACAAATCAGACCGAGAACAACTTGAACTCTTGCCAAGGAAGTAAAATATGGGCCGCAAATGTTGTCCCTGTCGTGACCTACTGGCACGTCTCCTGGCACTGTGATTCTCGGGACTGTCTCTTCTCATGATTTATTTTATCTTTATGGCACCTCTCACAGTTTATTTTCTGGAGTCCAAGATAAAGCAGCAGCGGCAGTGCTTGCGTTTGCTATATTCAGTAGACAACAGATGCAGTCGCACCAGTTTAAACTGGTTACAAACTGGTATTTATCTGAATTAAAACGGCCTGCAGCACACAAAGTATTTCATATATGAAGAATTTAACATACACACAGTGACTATTACGTGTGCAGTAACTCTTAAGATTTGTTCCTACGAAAGTTGCTGACTTTGTAGACTTGCTGAAAAGAGGTTTTACAATTCATCTTCTGTATTTTCTCTAACATAGAGCGTGATAGATCATTTTACAGCTGCTGCCTTTCCAATGCTTGTAAACAGGCGGAATGCTTGCATGCACAAATTACCTCCTGGGGGATTTTACTAAACGTCCAAATAACATGCTTAGTTGTTGTGCCTGAATATTGGCTCATGTGAAAAATAATATACAGCCTTCTTCATCTCTAAGGTCATGTGTATCAGTGTATAATCAAAAAAACATTTGGTCTTAACCGGGTCATTAGATTAGGTAAATACAAGCTCAGATGAAGCATATTACACCTTGTCATTATTTATTTAAGAAAACTAAGCTTAATTGCTGGAGCAGCTCTTCTAAATTATTCAGTGGATTGTAGAAATGCTTTAAGCACTAATAACTTGAAGTAATTATTTTCTGTGTGATGTTATCTGTCTCTCACTTTATTGTGGGGCAATTCTGACCTAAAATATCGCCTCAGTTTGCAGACATTTGTAAGTGGCAGCTCTCTTAGGGTTTTAGTGAAATTGAGGTCTGGACTTTAAGTCTTTCATCACTTTTATTCATTTCTTCTTCAGCCATTTTGTTGTACTTTTGCTGCTGTGTTTGCGATCATAGTCCTGGTGCATGATTCAGTTTCAGTGACGCTTTACTGTAGCTGATGGATACATGGCTGCACATTTGACTTCATTATACTTTGTTTATACATAGGAATTCACCGCCCACTCATTAACTGCAAGCTGTCCAGGTCCCAGATATGTTTTTCATGTAGTGCTGGGTATCACCATTAATTTCCTAAATCTATTTGATTTGCTTCACAACAGCCTGATCTGATCTGATTTGATTAAATTGATTCAGTTCACATTTACAGTTATTTATGTAACACCACCAGTTTTCCTTGAATATTAAAGACATTCTCATAAAACGATTTTGATAAAACACTGAGCCTGTTTGCATGGCTATCAATATCAGATATCTGGGTGTAATAAGATTATTGTAATAATCTGATGTGACACGGCTACATGCGCTTCTAAAATAAAATATTTTTAAGATTGCTGTCTACATGTACTAGTCCATGATGGGATTTATTTCAGAGTACTTATATGTGTGGTGACGTCGCTTCCTTTTGTTTCCAAAACACTGAGTTGAACATGTCTGAGCCCTCGATCTTAGCATTAGCTGCTAATGCAAGAGGTAATAAGCTGCTACACTAAATAGTCGACAGGTGGTTGAATCAAATGTTGAATGAAAACATCTACATTTGCCATTATCTTGGTGAGAGAAGCTGATTAGGGTAATAAGGGTGGTTTGTCATAGTTGTAAAGATAATCCACCAGAAAACATTTATTTATCCTTATTCATAAAGTTTCTGATAGTTTTCCTGCACTTTATTTAGAAATTTTATCATCAGGTGTCCAAAAACAAAGTTGTTATTGGTGCTACTTAAAAAACTAAATCACATTATATAAAGTCAAAATGTCAAATCATTGGCGAATCGCATCATGTCGGCAGGGGGCTTCACTGTATCGTTAATGTATCGTATCGCTGGCAGTTTATCGAGATGTGTATCGCCTCCCTGGTGGGGATTTGCATCCCTACTATGGGTAAGCTTTGCATCAATGTTCACTGGTGAGAAAAGACGGCAGCATGAAGATTTTTTTTTTTAAACAACCCTGTCACACGTACTGTTCAGAAAAAATAAAACCTTTATGGTATGTAGCCTAGGCTATATGTGTGTTACCAGTAGGCTGTTTGATTAAAAGTCAAATAGATAAATAAATAAATAAATAAAAATCTGTGTAAATATCTCATGCTAGAATGGATGCGACTCATATTCAGATGCGCTCAATAGTCCAGGAAGTGCGGTAGATCTTGCCAGAGCACTGGTAAGTCACACAAGAGCAGGCTCACTGTTGTCACTAAGAAAGGAAACATAAATAAAATTGATCTCCCAGTTTCATGAATCATTATTGGATGACTATATTTTCTGAACTATAAGTCTCTCCTGTGTATAAGTCACATCAGTCAAAAAATGCATCATGAACAGGAAAAAAAAAACATATATAAGTCTCACCAGACTATAAGTAATTTATTTGTTAAAAATAGGCTTCTGATTTTCCATGTCCTACTTGGTACTGCTAAAAATTACCCAATTAGTCCAATTCCAAAGCTAATGCCTGTAAAAGGATCATAAACTTCATTACTAAGAGGGATGAACATGCTTTTTTAGGATTCGTTCCACTGCACAGGCAGTACAGCCAGATGTCCAAAATGAACTCCTCTCAGCGAGATTAGGCTATTTTGGGATTTTTTTCCCTTTGGAGCAGAATATAGTCATCACAAGCCTAGAGCGCCCTCTTTTGACATTAGACGGTACTATTTACTCCTTGGCTCATGTCAGCCAATATGAATTGATACTTGAAAATATGCTAAATTGTATATATTTTGATATGTAAGTCGCACTGGACTTAAAGTGGCACAAGCCGCCAAACTATGAAAAAAAGTTTGACTTATTGTCCAGAAAATACGGTAATTAAATTTGTATAAATACAAATCAATAATAGATGTTTTTTCTTTTTAAACCCAGGTGTGTTTTCATTTTTATTTGCGCTCCACTTTGTTCTCATCTGTCCAGAGGACATTGTTCCAGAAGTGTTGTGATTTAGAGACATAGTTAACAGATGAAAACTTGACAAAAGCCAGACTTCTTCAGTCTTTTTCTAACTGTTGTCATGAACTGCCAACTGAGGCCTGTAGAGTCCGATGTGTGTCTGACTTTGGGGTAAACCTGCTGGATGTCCACTCCTGAGGCAGTGACTTGTTTAACATTGTCCTCATGTGAACAATTTTTCTCACTGTAGAATGACTAAATTATTTGAAAATGGTCTTCCACTTATTTCCAGATTGAAATTAATAATAAAAAAAAACTTTATTTATCCCAGAAGGGAAATTCAATAATTTTTTGATTGATTGATGGGCAGTAACACGAGCCAGCAGCCAGACCGAACATATGCATTTACAGAGGTTCTCATACTTGCCAATGACAAGTTAATCAAGCACATCTGATCAGCAGGTTTTGGCTGCTGTAATTCCTACAGACGCTCCATTCCCAGGATGGACTTAGCTTTTCACATATTTCTTTTTCATTTTGGTTTAGGTTTTGTTACATAAAAATGGCACAGATGCTCTGTTATATAATAATAGGATGGAAGGATGCCACTTTTTAGAAAATTTAACCCTGAAATCTGAAGATACAGTGAATTATAGCAACATTAAATTTGATTTAGGTTGTTGAGTTTAACACTGTAAACATTTATAAACCACTCATTTCTCAGCATAAAACTGAAATGCAAACCTTTTTCTTGTTTTCTGGCAGCAATTTACATCTTTAAACATTTCTTCTACAACTGAGACATTTTTCTACAGAACGATCCATGATTTTTTTTAGCAGTACAACAAACACAGCCTCCTCTTTGTTTGCAGAGGCTGAATTTGATTTAGTCTGAGATCATCTTAAAAACCTCTGAGGAACTAAATTTCTCTTGAATACATAGGTGTAAAATCTTCCTTTTTTGTCTTCTCTGATGGTCAGGTGAATGGAGGAGTAACAGAGAGCGCAGTGGTCACAAGATTGGTGAATTTAGCACTTACAGAGGACAAATAGATGAATTTATGTGGTGCAGCTGCTGCACATTTAACAAGACCGAACCCTCGGTTGTTTCTGGTTTGCTTCTTTCACTGCACATTCTGTATTTTATGTAGCAGCTATTTTACTTCATGTCCTACAAGCTGTGACTTTTGCCATTTTCTTTCAGCCCCACTGATATAATTGAAATCCAAGCAATTCCAACCATCTCCCCTGTCGGTCTACAGAGTACTTTTAGTCTTAATCTCACCAGCAGGCAAACGGCCACCTTTAAGCGGACTGAATTTCAGAGTCATCGGCATGCCAAACTGTAAACTCACATCGGTGGCGTGCGCTTGTTTTCCATTGTCCTCTGCAAACCACCACTCTTATGTCAAAAGACTGCCTCTGTTTTCTTTTCCATGAGAGGTTTAGCACCTGCTGTCAGGGTATTAGCGAGGCAGGGATGGAGACAAGGCTGGGGACACAGGTGGAGAAGGTATTCATACATTAATGGACGAAAGCTCCTGCTGCTTCTCGCTTCCTCACCTGCTGGTAGGTTCGCTTTTATCAGAGGTTCAAGGGGCTTTACACTTAAAACTACCCGGTTGGTCTCACAAAGAGTCCCCCTCTCCCCGGACCCACCGCTACCACAGCTGCCCGTCTGCACCTCGCCTTTCTTTGCTCACATTCTCATGCATGTGCTGTGCAACACCAAGCAGAGCTGCTTTACCTTCTTCTTTTGCTTTTTGTCTAAAGCTTTCCTTTGCGGCTCCATGCATAATTCTTCTGGGGGTCTCTCTTTCTTCTTCATCCTGGTGTGAGAAAGCTCTCTCTTTCTTCTCTTTGACTTCATGCCGTCCAGAGAGGTGGTCCCCTGAGCTTCCTTTTTATTCTTATATGCAGATATGAAAGGTGCTTCTATTTATGTTCAGTCCCCCCCCCCCCCCCCCCTTTTTTTTTTTTTGCCTTTTATTTATTTGATGGATGAGGCTTTGAGTCCAGGTTTTTTTCATGTGTGCAAAGGTAAATAAATACATGTGTCTTTTGTCAAAAGTGCTCAAAGTCACACACACACACTGCCTGTGAGCTGAAGCACATGCTGCTGCTGCCGTTGCAGTGTTTGCCTGATCAATGGAAGGACTAACCAGAAGAAAAAAGAGGACAGACGGGGAGCAAAGATGTGAATCCTGATTAAAATTTTCAGTCTCGTTAAGTTGGTGACAGCTCTGGATCGATGATGAGGATCTGCCTCCAATACTAACGAAGCAAAGGATCAGAGCTGATGAGTTTTAGAAAGGATAGTACCAGTAAGGGGAAAATAATTAACTTATTTATTGCCCTAATTAATCAATTCACTGAGAATCATGCTGCAGGTTTAAAGACCTTGCACAGAAGTTGCAGAACAACTGGAAAATCTTTTAGGAAAGTACTATAACTCACCCATATTTACTCTCATTGAAGTCATTAAACTCTATGTACAGGCTCGGGCTGGAGTCCTGCCCTGATCCTTATCAGTTCCACAAGGATGAAAACAACAGTTATGCCACATCCCATTATAAAAATCTAATGAGAAAAAATGAGCTCCCCTCTGCTTCGTACTGTAGCTCCCAATTATCCTCACTTACTCTGCGCAGGCCGGTGCACCCACGATAATGGCTTAACAGCAGCTCGCCCCAAAGGTGCCAAGCCCAACGTGGCACACATCAGCACATCATAGAGGCGTCTTGTGAAAAATCCTCTCTTCAAAACCCTGCAAAATATGAAAGAATAAAAGAACAAAAAGCAGGTTTTATTCCAACTTTGACGCTTCAAAGAAAATCTCACATTGACACAACCTCCCACACAGAAATGTTATAAATTTGTGCTCAGCAGGCAACAGTGGCATGTTGATATTCTAACCTGCAACCGACCACCCGCCCCAGGCTTGTTAACAAGGTGCCTGTGGCAATGATTGCTTGGCCATCAAACTCCCAGCTGATAAGTTCCTCTGGGAGAGAAAGAGGGGAGAGGAGAGAGAGAGACAAAAAGAGAGGGAGAGAGAAAGAGAGAGAGAGAGGAGCTCTGTCATTGAATTCACCCTGATCGGCTCCTTGTGCTGTACATTTGAGATAACACTCAGCCAATCCCAGCCTCACATCCTCCGTAACATCTTCTGTCATGTTTATATAAATTTAACTTATTCTGGAAAAAATCTCCACAGAATTTTCCAGCCAGTCTCATATAAACTAGCGGATGTATCCTGTTCGCTGCATTTTATCGCTTGATGACTAGATTTATACGGACAATTATAGTGCTGTCGCTTGTCGTCAAGATGGTAGCAGACCAGACACCTGTCACTTCCAATGTTGCAAGGCCGAGGATGGGGATTGGCTGATTGATTGAAGTCTGAGTGCACAGAGGGCGCGGGACGCAGTGACAGGCCAGTGATTGACACAGATGAGAGGGAGGGGAAGAGGATGGAATCGAGCAGCAGAGAGGTTGGGATGCTAAAACAATATCCACTTATAAGAGGGAATAGAGGGAGATTTGCAAAGATAGATGGGCTAAAGATGAGACAGGTGGTGAGTGGGAGAGGTTGGGAAAGAGAAAACAGAGAAGGGGGAGGGGTGTTTTTTTCTTCTCTTTTTTATTGCTCATTGCAAGAGGTTGCGTAGAGAAAGGGAGGCTGAAAGTGAGGAAGCAGAGGACGCCAAGGACAAGATGAGAGGGGAAATGGGTGCAAAGTATTCCAGGAGAAAGCCCCCAACTTCAGTCATGCCCCGGTGAATGTGCTGACAGGGTCTGTCGGCACCAGCGCGGAGCAAGTGTCATCCACCCAGACGTAGCGCACTACGCTGCTGGAGACAAAATGAAACTGGCTCTGCATAATCCGCAACATCACAAACAGCAGTCACAGTTTCACAAACCAAACTTTAAATTCACTTTCATATTCAGAGTGGTTCAGTTTGGATAAGAAAAGATACAACATGTAGAGACATTTTTAATTTACATTTTCCAAGACAAATATTTAGAATTGCCTACATTTATTTGATGAGGGGAAGACTGATTTCCAAAGGTTTTGGTGTGTAACTATCATTAAGTACAAACTTGGTTATTACACTATCCTGCTTTTATCTCTACAAACAGAAATGTATTCTTTTGTTTTCTTTTACATGATGTGAACATTTTAAAGCTCGGTATACAGCATGTCTGGTCAAGGACCCGATTGTTTTTCAGTTAAATGTCTGATTAAGCTCAGGAATAACAATGATGATTTGATATTTCAGTTATCTTTTGTGATTTGATACGAGTGGAAATAGTTGTGTTTAAATAACATGTGACATTGATCTCTGGCTCCTGACTTATAGCAGAATTTCTGGTATCAGCAAACACTGAATGATCTATATAATATCATATTGTGATCAAACTTGTGATTTCTACCCCTGGTGTTTAATGAAAGATGCTGGAAATTTAAATCTGGCAGAAAGTGTTAAAGCTTTATTGCTGCTTTCATAGTCATCTTAATGTATGCATTGTATCTGCAAACACTAAAGCATTGCTGCTGTATTGGTAGTTTAACACCTATACATATACATACAACATTTGGACCCATTGGATTTAATCGGACAGGGCGTTCAAACTTTGGACTGGTACTGCATGTATGCATGCATGTATGCATGCATGTTTGTATGTACGTATGCAATGATGTATGTATGTATGTACTGTGTGTATGTATGTATGTATATATATATATATATATATATTAAAACAGTTATTTCATCTTTAGAAAATGACACCTTGGCTACAGCATGTCTTTGAATTATTATCAATACACAGTTTAGCCTTGAAGAAAACTTAATATCAGATCAAGATTTTGTATTACTATTTTACTTAACAACATTAATATTGTGTTGTGTAACCAAAATCAATTTACAACATCAAACTGGTCAAATTGGCATGTACATACAGTATATTAACAAAAAGCACAAACAGTATAATCAAATATGAATGTGTCTTAGGCTCTGTTCACACAGCAGGTCTTGATTCTTCAATACAAAATACGATTATTCAATTTTTTGCATATAAATAGGTATCAAGCTATCTTGAAAACAGAAAACAGTTGGTACAAATAAATGATGTAAAATCTGGATTACTAAATATAACCTGTGGTGTGCCCCAGGGGTCGGTCGTAGGACCAAAACTGTTTATACTTTATATCAATGACATTATCAACGTATCCAAATTGTTAAATTGCATACTGTTTGCAGATGATACTACTTTTTGAGAATGTGTTGAGCATTGTTAAGCAAGAATTTGAGGGTATAAAAACTTGGCTTGATATTAATAAATTATCACTTAACTTTGATAGAACACACTTTATGATATTTGGCAATAGAGAAATACGTGTAAATGATCCAATCATTATAGATGGTGTAGAGATTAAAAGAGTAAGAGAAACAAAATTTTTGGGTGTCATGGTTGATGTGAATTTGAGCTGGAAATCACATATTCATTAAACCAAGAAGAAACTGTCAAAAATGATTGCTTTGCTACATAAAACAAAAGAGTTACTAGATGAAAAAGGATTGTATATTCTATACTGTTGTATAATTGCTCCACATCTGACGTCCGGTATTGAAATATGGGGTAATGCCTACAAAACATTTACACAATCAATTTTTATTCTACAAAAGAACACACAAATCCAATATTCCTTCAGTTACATTTGTTGAAATTTCAGCAATTTCGGCTGTGGCTCAGGTGGTAGAGCAGGTCGGCCAATGATTGAAGGATTGGCGGTTCGAATCCTGATCCCCCAGCCACGAGTTGTTGTGTCCTTGGGCAAGACACTTAACCCTCCTTGCCTCCAGTGGGGGCACTGCTGGTGTATGAATGTGTGTGAATGTTCTGGTGGTGGTCAGAGGGGCTGTAGGGGCGAAATGGCTGCCACTCTTCCGTCAGTCTGCTCCAGGGCAGCTGTGGCTACATACGTAGTTTACCATCACCAAGTACGACTGAGGAGTGAAAGAATAATGGATCTACTGTAAAGCGCTTTGAGTGCCTTGAAAAGCGCTATATAAATCTAATCCATTATTATTATTATTATTTAAAAAATCAAAGAAGCAAGATCTTACAGTATATTTAAAAAATCTTTAAAGATAATATAATTTAGATATGTGAAATGTAACTGACATGTATGTGTGAAAATTATTGTTTTGATATAATGTTTATGGAACTATAACACATACAGGTGTTTATGTACTCAATAATTTCACGCGTGTACGTGTAACATTGTTCTAGAAGGCTGGGCTACAGCCGTCATTTTAACTTATTTTATGTTGTTTTTTTGCTGTCGACGTTGTTGTTTAAGTTGAGTTAATCTATTGTAACAAGGGGTAGACAATATAAGTTCGCTTCTTTCTATCCCCTTTCATTCAAGAATATATTATTTTGTTTTCATTTTTTTTTATGTTTGATAAATGAATGAAATGAATAAACAACAAAAAAAAACAAATATCCTTGATACACTTGTTAGCAGGCATGTATCAGAGTCAAAGTTGATGTGCAATCAGGGCTGGAAAGAAATACGATATGTTGTTCAGTTCATAGTTTACATTGGATCTTACCGTGTCCCGTCTCCTCTGGTGCAGAAATAAGATGTATGTCTCGCTTCTGTCAAGGCCTACTGTACCGGTGTCCGATTTTAAAAATCAGATTTCCATCATTCAAATGTAATGAAAAAAATCCAAGATGATTCATGTATCTGCAAAAAAAAAAAAAAAAAAAAAAATCTGAATTGAGCTGCAGTGTAAATGCAACCTGACGCCTGGTTTAAGGCAAAGCAGTTGTGGTTTTTTCGATGTTGAGTCATAATGGCAGAAAGAACTGACATTTAGTTGTCCTTGTACAAATAAAGTATTTCATGTCTTGACTGCAATAATTGTTTTTTCAACTATTTCTTCTTAAAGTTTCCATTGGCCAGTGTTCACATACACACACACACACACCCACGCACGCGCACTCAGTCCAAAAAAAAAAATAAAAAAAAATGCTGCAGCCAGAAATAGAGCTTTGTGCATCTATGGAGAAATACACCACTACACACATGTAGTGAGTCATAAGACATGACTCAGATGGATTATTTTTATGTTTTACATTTCACTAAAATCATCTTGGGACTCCATCAGCATCATGGAAGAATATTGCTGAAACACTGGCACTAAAAAAGGAGTATCCACAGTAACATCTATCTGTCTCTACACACAGCAGTAATCAAAAGGTCATTATGATAATACAAACTGGCAAATAGTCACTTTTTCGAATTGTCAGATGCACAAGCTGGTGTTACTGAAACACCACTGAAGGGTGTCGGGTCTTATCTTTAAACAAGCTCGCTGATTGATATCTGACATTTTCATTTGATGTAGGGATTCCAGTTATGGCCTGAGTGCATGAGAGACGTGCTGAAAGTGTGAGTCAGATGCACGAGTCTAGGAACCTTTTAGATTGCTCGAGGCCCCGTTGGAACAAAGTAGCTGCATCTCCAGCTTGCATCTGGATTGACATTATAGCCACCATGATCAAAGGGGAGTATCAATGCAGCTAATTAATCACACATCAAAGTGATATGAAGATAGTTTCATGTCCTAGCCAGTCCCCTTTTTTTTTCTTTTTCACTGCTGTCAGAAATCTTTCACAGTCGTTCCCGTTAATAGATGCTTAAAGCATTTTCTTATAAGTGTTAGCCTATCTCCTCCATGTACAATAGCATGGTGATAACTCTGTCCCTGCCTATCTTAGAGATGTGAAGAAGAAACATTTATGTAACTATGAGGGTATGAATGGAAGGGGCTTTCAGAGCCTAAAAGGACCTTTGTCCTTTTAATAATGTGATTTCTGCCATGTTGAAAGGTCTGCCCTACTCGTCTCTAAATTCTCCTACCTGTGTATGCTGTTCTGTTTTTAATTAATACGGCACAATGATTAAAGTTTTGGCTTAATTATCTTTATCTTTTCTCTCAGGGTGTTCAACTCTCCATGGGAAACTGAATGAGACGCTTCGCAAGAGGAGTGGGAAATAAAACCAGCTGAAGGAGGCTTTGTGAGATAGAGGGAGATATTTATTAGACAGCATAAAAAAACACGAGCAAAGGAGTGATTGACACCTGCCCTCCACCCCAGTGTGAAGGGCACAGAATGGGAGAGTGAGAGGAGAGGCGTGACGAGAGAGGAAACACAGGAGAGAATGAAGACAGCTGGAAAACAAGCCCTGTCTCACTGCAAACCTTCCTCAAATTAGGACGTCTCGCCACAAGACAAGATGATTGCAAGAAATCTGCTCCTGTTGGTTTTCCTGTGCCTGTGGGATGGGTTTGTGGGAGGGGCCTCAGCCAGTAAGATTCTACGTAGGAGAGGAGTGGGTGGATCGCATATGCTGAAGCTAGGAGAAGGCAGAGCTGCGGACCAATGGGATGCAAGCGTGGATTCCAACGCAATGCCTATGGTGACTCTTAGAAACCTGATCAGTCACGAGCAGGCGGGGGACTCTGGGTCTTTTACTTACTCCAAAATCTTGCAGAATCATCCTCCGTCAGTAAACAAAGAGAAGCAATCTTTCAAGCCCAAGCGTGAGGTGGACTCTGTCAGTAAAAAAGATGTTCCATACATATTAGCCAGCAACAAGGCATTAAACCAGGATTTAAAGAAAGTTAAAAACATCACAAAGAGTGCTGAGACTTCCAAAACAGGAAGGTCAGAGAAGACATTCACAATCCATCACAAGCCAGATCTACATTCCAACAAAACCAGGTTCAAATCCGGCCCCAGATCCAGGAACAGACCTGATTTGAGTGTTCATACCACGGGTATGCCTGGAAAGGGGTTCGCCATAGACTCAAACAGAAAGCTGAACCTCACTGGTAGTTATGGCGTGTTGAAGCTGCTGTCAAAAGAGAACCTTGTCAGGATTGTCAATTCCCAAATGCAGAGTGTTCCAAGCCTCAGCTTTCCAAGCAAGGGCAGCCGGAGCAGGAAGAGAGATTTGATTGACGTTAATCACGGGCATTCAGAGGCTCAGAAAGCTCTGAGACAAGATATAGCTGTCACTCAGCCTCATGTTGGATTTGATAATCAGACTGCATTTCCTTATGCAAGCCCAGTCACCAGTCCAGATCTTCATCGGGACCGGGGAGCCGATGCTCGCATTAGTCCACTAAGTGAAGTCAAGCCAGCTTTAAGTAAAGGGCAGGACAAGTTGGGAGCAGAGAGCTTAGATAGCGGCGATAACAGGAGCAAACACCTCGTCCGCTTTCTGTCAACACCTCGCAGCGAGGTCAGCCTCAGCCCCGAGAAAGAAGCGATGATCGGCCAAACAGAACCACCATTTACATCAACAAAACATCTCCCAGTGCATGTTCCCCCCGAAACCAATGATTCTCCTCCATCTGTGCTGACAATGCAGCCCGTGGGAGTGAGACTGGGGAACAGAGCAGCAGATTCCCATAGAGACCCATTAACAGAGTCAGCTCACACTGCTCAAACAGAACTCAGCACAGCTCAGTACCCTGCAGATGAAGACAACAAACTTATCAACAGCAGTCATGTCCTGAGGCTTCACCCCGCCCTCGATTGGAGCCACAGTGGAAAGGACACTGAGATGCAAGCTGTCGATCCAGAGAATGGAAGGGGCCTCATGTTTGAAGAGGCAGAGGCGGAAGAAGGGGTGCGTGAGCGTGTGGAGGGGAAGGGCTCGCGCTCTCGCAGCAGGAGGAGCTGGATCTGGAACCAGTTCTTTGTGATTGAAGAATACGCCGGACCTGAACCTGTGCTCATCGGACGGGTAAGAGAAAAAGAAACTCTATTTGTCCTTTACTCTACAAAGGCTGTGCACTATTTCATGAATATTTTATGACAGTTTCACACACTGTTACAAGTTTCTTACATGGCTTATTTAACCTCAGGTCCTCTGCTCAGTTACACATCTTATGTAGGAGGCGATTAGCATAAATTAACCCGGTAGTCACGCTCCAAGTTTTTTTGTGCATTGTTATAATGCTGCAATTGGAATTGATTTACATTCCTGGGGTGCGATGTGATGCCTTCCAGGTAGTCGTAAAAACTTCAATGAATCAATGTTCCACTGAGGCGCAGCAAAAGCCCCAGATCTCGGCTGCCCGAGAGGCCAGTCATGATCACTACCAATCTGCAGCTGCCAATGAGAATTGACATATCCAGAAGAATTAATAGCTTTGCTTTTTTTCTCCCATCATTGATCCTCTCCCCAAGGCAGAAAGCCGGAGTAGTCCAAGTGTTCCCTCATTTCCCTGTAGGTCAGACCTGCCAGCTCTTCTCCCTCTTGGTCTGCACAGTCCTGCTTATGATATTTCATTCAGACTGATTTACACTTGGTTTGACAGCATTTATCACCGCGCTCTTCCTCGGCACAGTGCCGTGGTGCTATTGCTCTGCTCTACAATTTATTACAATCAATGACTGGGCATGTCTTACCCTGGTGAGACACCCCGAGTCTCACGCTCCCGCCTCTGAGAGAGCGACGAGCGTGGAGGAGGTCACGTTGACAGGACGGAAGGTGTCTCTGAGCCCGGCCCTGTAATGGCCGCACTTTCAGCCCCCGGCATGCACCAACTGTCTCAGTACCCAGCTGCGGTAGATGAGCTAATTTATAAGCCTGTGTGGCCAGTTTGCTGAGCAAATGAATAGTAATGATCCCTGTGTGACTGCTGCAGGCTGTTGGAAGCCACACACGAAGAAGTTGGTTTGTGTATGTGCGAGTGCTCCACGTCGGGCCGCTATTGGAGAATTTCAGCTCAGTGGGATGCGTCTCACACTTGATGGGCAAAAATCCCACAAAGGCCCAGCCGTTTTCTTTAGGCTTTATCATCCAGGTGTACACAGATGGGCACGGACTCCCAGGATTTCTGTGCAGCCTCCCCCCTGCTGTTTAGCCAACATTTAATTTGGCTACTTTTGCCGTTGCACCATGACTGATGAAGGTCTGAGCGGAATGCTATGAAGCATCGTTCGTGGGGATGGAGAAGATGTAAGAGCCAGCAGTCCAGCTTACAGATGGCACTGCGTGTAAAGCCATTAGTGCCAATCTGCTGTGTCAAGCAGGTATTTATGCCAGCACATTGTAAGGCACTCAAGGAGGGAACCACGCCAGGCCACACACATGCACACACACATACGCCCATGCGATAGTGTTGACACTTGGAGTACACCCAGACCACTATTGTGACTGTGCATCCGTGCGCTGGGTTAGAGATGTGCATGATTAGTACTGTGCTGTATTAGACAGTGACGGCACATGCACGAATAATGCTCTTATAGACTTAATACGCTTATGAATTTTTAATCTTCTGCTCTGGTGTAGGCGCTATAGGTAGTGAGATCAATGCGGACATCCTGCCTTGTTTTCTCCCTATCGGGGACCTGATTGTGCTTTAATGGAGAGAGAGCTTTGGTGAGGGGGTGAAAAAACTGACTGTACCATTCAGGCCAGAACAGCTCCATCTGCCAGATCCAGCACAGTCCAAATTCAGGCTCAGTCAATCACAAGCTCTGTTGCCTGTGACTCACCGCACATGTTTGGACTAAAGTCAGCTATATGATCTTTGACACACTTAGACACACTAACCGTTTAGTATTTTTAGGTGTGATGGTTTGGATGTTGTGATTTCAGATATTTTTGTCAGGATAAATCTCTGCTAAAGCTGGAGACAAGAGCCAAGAGCCTTATCTGTGATGTCAATGCCGCTAAACTGATAATAGATTGCGGGTCAAATTTGTAGAAAAGCACCTAATTGCTGATTATAAGCATATTCTCAGAAGCAGAAAAGAAAAAAAATAACTGATCTGTTTTCAAATAGAGAAAAAAACAGCAGTCAAATAACTACCCGCTGCCCATCCTCTGTTGCTGGAGGAGCCCTTGCAGTGTCTTTGTACTGTCACAGATCTAAGTTTTTGTTTTTGCAGACTTGTTTAGGATCACAAGAGTTGCCAAAAAGAGCAAGAAAAACATTTTTCAGCAGTGGAATTGTCTGACTCAGTTTTCTGCTCTCTATAAACACTCTTTCTTTATCTCTCTTACACGCACATGCGTAGATGCGCACGTTTCGAATGCTCACGCACTTACATGATGCTGTGTTACTATATTTTCCCACGCTGGAGTGTCTCTACCCCATGATAATTGTGAATTTAATTGATGCTGTCACATGGTCTGTAATGGGGTTTCAAGTGATTGCCGAGGCAGTGTGAAAGAAACACAGATTTTACTTGAGGAGAAAAAGCGCCTCAGCAGAGCTGGGATTAAAGGGAAAAAACACCCCTTTCTGATTAGCTTTTCTTCCCTTACTCTTTTCTTGAAATGCAAACTCCCTAACACCTCATGTGAGGAGAAAACGTGACATGTATGAAGCTGTTTCTTCTTCTGGGTTAGGATTTTCCGTCTTGCCCCCGTCTCACCTTTGCAACGACTTGCTTTATGCCAGCTACCTGGCATAGTGGTGAATGTGCATATCTAATTCTCCAGCGCAACAGGAAGCGGACCCAGGCTATCTTCATCATTAGCATATCATTACCATCATATTGTGCATGCATAATTCATAGTCTAATGTGCCTGGATTACACAATTAACATGAAGATCTTGCACACATAAAAGACACATTAGGAACATATAGTAGACTTCTATATAAAAGCAGTGCAGGCTAATTAAACATGACGCAGAATAAAGTCTATCAATTATTCTGCGTGGGATGTTATGCATTATGCTGCATCATTCGCTGCCAGAAACTGCCCTTCAGACTACAGTTTAAAGACTCCTCCAGCCCGAGGGCCTTAAAAGATATAAAAATAACTGAGTTACTGACCAACCGTTGTGTTATTGATAACTCTTGTGCCTCTGTGCAGAGCCTCTGGGTACGACGTGCACACATGTGATATTGCAAAAACGCTTGTAGGAAATCGTCAGTGTGATGCAAGGAGGAGAAGGAGGTTGTCACAGGAAGTTAAAAGCTGGCGGACATGTTTTTCTTGCTCTAGCAGAGCCTTTTCCTCATTAGCTGCTCGTCAGTGGTGGAAAATTAGCAGGGACATTTACTCAGCTGCAGACGACTACTGTCTCTCTTTTGTGCCATTTTACAAACACTGCTTGTCTCACAGCTAAATTAATACTAAGGCAATTTAATATGACTACTATTTATGCACTTTGTTGTAGCAGTTTCACTATCATTGTTAACCATGTCGGATACAGATTGTAGTCACAGTAACATGGATTCACATTCAATTTTCTCTTTTCACTTCAAACCATATTTTCAAACTGGGAAGCTTTTCAAATACAACAAAAACTCACACATTTTTTTCTTGATTTGCTGCTGAACTTCACTAAACAGACATGAGAAACTATTTTGGTGTCTTAACTAAGCAACGTCATTGCTTTAATTAAATACATATAATGGGAAAGAAAATCTGTAGAATTTGATGACAGCAACACACAAAAACAGTTTGGAGAGAGGCAAAGAAACAGAGAAGTTTACTAAATTAAAAAGTTACAGTTTCCTGACACTTCGCTACAATCAGCAAATATGGTAGATGTCAGGTGAGGGTGTCAGGATTGGGTATAAAAGGAGCACCCACTCACTCTTCGAGTCAGAATAGTTGGTTGGTTCACTACTGTGTGCCAAACATGGTCAGAGACTCTTAGATTGACAGAAAAGGACAGACACCATCCTTGAATGTGTGAACTTTGAGTTCTCAGACGGCAGTGGATGCGAAGCAGAAGCACCACTATCAATATGGTCACATGGGCTCAGGAGCACCTCGGGGAGGCATTTTCACTCATCACACTAAGAGGAAGTGAATTATAAACTCCACTGAGCTCTTTGGTTATGAGATCATCTCACAGACAGAAAAAGAGTTGACGTACAATATGTTCTGGCATCAGATGAGTCCAGTTTCAGCTGCTTTTGCAAATGTAAGAAGGTGATGATGAGAAAAAAGCATACATGCTGTTATAAGTTAAAGGTGCAAGAGCCAACATCTGTGATGGTATGGGCAGCATCTGTGACAGTGGTATCCATGCTTTGCAACTGAGTGGAGGCACTATTAATGCAGAGCTGCACACTGGACATTTTAATGGTGCGTTCAGACCGAACACGGCAGGTGCGTCAGGTTCACATGCAAACTCTATGTAAATGCACATCAAGGAGCGTCGAACCTTCTTGTGGCGCGTTTAGGGTGTTTTGGCGTTCGATGCGCATCATGCACGTCAACGACAGAGTTAGAAAAAACCTGAACTTTTGCCACTTTGACGCTGGCCGTCAACCAATCAGAGATTCAGTATGTCTCAGTGCCGTGACGCAGACACACATTTTGTGACAGGACAGGAAATACCAAGGAGACCACGGGGAATCTCCTCACTCCACGGAGACAGTGAGGGAGAAACTCTGATCTGTGTCCTATCCCGGGTTTTCGAATGGCAGGTTGACGACCTGCTGTCCCGATAGGATTTAATGAGCTACGGTATAATGCCGTCCCGATACGGGACTGGAGGTCGTTAAACTGGGGTTAATCAGATGAAAGCTGAAAGCGCCCATCCTCTGCGCTCATTACGTGGAGCAAATGGTGAAACTAACTAAACTCAGAACACCTCTGAACTGTCTGATTAATCCACACACGGTGCTGAGACGCTCGGCAACGTTCTCTGGCCTTGTGGAGCAAATAAAGCCAAGCAGCTGCTCAGTTTCAATCGCCATCATACAAAGACAGGCAAAGAAAACAACCGGGTCCACCACCACACTATAGACGCTCTTGACTCGTGTGATGCGCATCAAGAGCATTTTTGTCCCTGAATGTCAGCATCTGATTTCATGTGGACCAGCGTCAAACTTCAAGTGTGTTTTTGCCTTCGGTCTGGACGCACCATAAGAAATATACATGTATATACTATCAAGGTAAATATTGTTCCTGGGAGGAATAGTAAGTAGTTAGTTTAGTTGGACAATGCACTTAATGTGAACTTACAACTGGCTTCATTGACACTGTTTGACTGGCCTGCCTGCAGTCCTGATCCATCTTCCATAGAAAATACTGTATAGAGCATCATGAAGAGGAGAATCAAGCAATTGGCTGTTGAAATCTTGTTTTCAACAGAAAAGGACCCACATATTCTCAGTGTAGAGTGTAGCTGGCAACCAAATACACACATTCTCTTCAGATTTCTTTTCTTTTTTTTTTTTTTTTTTAGAAAAGGTTTAAACAATCATCAAATTACAGATCTGATTTTCATCTTTATTTCATTTTTAGCATTTTTTTAAAAAAAACTTGCCGATTTCATGGAGATGAAGATTTAACATGATGCAAAAAATATTTTGGCACTTCTACCAAGATTTTGAAACAGAAGTTGCTTTTATTATTTGTAATACTGTAAATTTCCAAACAGAAATAAACAATTAAATACTTTTTTCTTCACCACTGTTGATGGTGAGGTGGGATGATGCAACAGGAGCATCATGCCTGTACAGAGATGCTATTCTACATGTTATCTACTCACATAGAATGAAGTAGTTCAAGTTGCCTAACTAGTGTTTCTACTGTAAAATTAATTTTTCTTTTTAATTGATTTTTTAACTTGGATGAAATTAAGCTGCTTGAGCTTAAATAAAATAGTGTTTATTTTGCTGCTTTTCACTGACATGCGTGGAAGTTGCGGGAAGCACACATGCATGTCTAAGATGCACAAAATCCACAGAGCGTCAGAACACAAGCCCATCACAAAACGCAAGACCCTGCAAATCCTGCTTCAAAGTTAAAAATAACACAACTCAGATAAAAGAGTAGCGTATGAAAGTAGAAGAAAGAGAAATCTGCACAAACAAAAAAACAAATAATGTGTGATGGAGCCGATAGGAGGGCCAAAATGACTGTAAACACTACACACACCTGACAAGCAACTCATCAATAATAATAGAATACAAAGGAGGAAAAAAAACTCGCCTTGCAAGCATCTCTGTGTTTTCTTGTGCTTCTACTCTCCCTGTAGAAATCATTTAGCCTCTGGGTTCAAGCACAGCAGGGGTGAGACGGCAATTAGAGAGTGACTATAGCCCAGGAAGGAGGAATGGTGGAGGGGTAAGGAGGGGAAGGAGGGGATAACAAGGCAAAGGAGAGCGGGATTACTATGTTGGACATCGGAGGGATGATGAGGATGAAAGGGGTAAAACAGGAAAAGAGAACAGGGAGTGGTAAAGAAAGACGAGGGACATCCTGTATGGTACAGCGAGATCAGTGTTAATGGCATATGGATACACAGATCGGAGAAAAACTGCTGGAAAGTGAGGAAAGGTTAATGCCTTGCAGCTGGCAAAAAAGGAAAGAATTTTTGTGACAGTTAAAGAGCAAGAAGGGAAGGACAGAAAAGATCAGACTCTTCTAAGGCTGACCTCGTAGCCCGTCGAGGCTCCGAGCAAATCGGAAAAAGACTGATGGGAAAGAGAGCGCGGGGGGTTGTAAAAAGAGGCAACCAGGAATCCAAGACATCAGCTTTGGGGATGTGCAGGGCTTACGCTGAGGCAAATTTGAGAGAGTACAGGAGAGAGTGAAAGAATCCAGAAAGCAGTTAAATAGCGTTTTACTGCAAGCCCCTGCGGAGGCCATGTTTTAATGTGTCTCTGTGCTGAGTGGGTGCAGGATCACACGGAGGAAGTAATAGGCGGAATGACTTAAGGAAAAAAGGCTACGTGGTTAAAAGAGGAGGAAGAATAGAGGGGTAACCACAGAGTCTATTAAAGATGGAATTCAAAGAAGACATAGCATGTCTTATTCTCCTTTACTTCCAATCTCCCTTCTCTCTTTATAGCCCGTGTTTCATCTCAGGATAATGTCAAACAAATCAGCAAAGCGAGTGTCTGAATTTAAAGGATCTTTCTTCTGGATATTAGGCTCGTATTTTGTCTCTGACTGCATGTGAGGTTCTTGGAGCACATCTGCACAATTTTTCAGGTTAATATTGGACTAAATTTGCAGATAACCCTGGAAATGTAGGTTATAACTCTGCAACCCGAACAACGCAAGGTGGTGTAATAATATAACATAATGCACAAATTGGTGTTGGAACTGGTTCATTGCCTCAGGCGTTAACCCTTCAAGGTTAGCTGCATCAGTGGTGAGAAATACAGCGTTTAAGTGTTTAGTCAGTGTGCAGTAATGTGATGAAGCGAATGTGTGAAGTGAAGAGGCTATATGCAGGAGCTGGATTCATGATTATGCGTAACCCAGTGTGAGCTCTGTGAGCGTGACCTTGAGCTAATATTTATGCTTTGGCCTGGACTGTGCGCTCCACTTCTCCCCGTGGCCCTGAAGGAGCCTGTGAGTCAGGGAGCCGAGGGCGCCGGCGAGGGACGAGGGCAGAGGAGACAGAAGAAGACGAGGTCACATGACGGGATGAAAGCGAGAGGAAGAGAGGGGGAGAGGGCAGAGAAGGAGGCACAAACTGCACCTGCTTACAAACCTGTTTATTACAACTGAATTAACGGAGCGGTGATTCATCCAGATTGTGTTCAGTCGGAACATAAGTGTGGCATTATTATACCCATACTAATAGAAAATTAACAAATTACTATAACACTGGAGTGCAGAGTGAAGCATTCGTTGTGAATTAGGTTGTTTTTCTGGGGCCGGGGTCCTGTTCTGTAATGCAGCAAAGCTTATAACCTAAATATGGCAACAAATTCCTACTTAATCAGAACATGAATTTCCACTGAGTAATATAACATAACATAAATTGGCCTGCTCCAGTCTTTTTTACCCACTTAAAATGAAATTAATCGCTTTCATCTTGTGCTAAACAAACCCAGATCCACTGCTAGGAATCCAAGGCTGTGGCTCACTCTCAATTCATCACATTCAGCTTGAACAGCAGCCAGTTGTGAAGTAGGAACTGATTTGGGCAAATTGCAGATGGAGTATGCAAAATATTGCAAAAATCTGCTCAATGTCGATTTACCTTGATAGTGCACTAATTTGTAAAATTCTCCTTCTGTATCAAACCAGTCTACGAAACATACTTTACCCTAAAATGCAATTCACAGCTGCAGTCCCAAAACTGAGAATCTTATTCATATATTCAAATATTCTTATTATTGAATTGATATAAATGAGTCACATACATGTAAGAACATATATATATATATGTATATATATTTGTTTGTTATATTTGACTGCTGATTTCTCTCACTTACTGTATTTCTACGTTAGGGTAGGCATGACTTCCTCATCAGATATTTAAATATAACAGTTGTATTATAAATATTAAAATCTTCCAATTTTTATCAAGCATTAGTATAGTTTTTAAGCTTAGTTTCTTTATTTAATTCCTTCTTGAGACAAATCAACAATAACAAATGACAAAAAAAAAATCCCTAATACATGAATGAAAATGAAAAAAGTTAAAGAGAGCCATGTTCCTTCGCTTATGCTTATCTGAAACAGAGAGTGGCTAAAAATACTACAGCATGCTACAAAACAAACTGCACCTAAGGTTGGGAAGAAAAAGTAATAGTTGTTGCAGGGGCGGAGCCAAGAGGTGGGCAGAGGTGACCCAACCTCACACAACTGATATGATGTCCTCCATCCACCCATGGAACTGGAGTAGCACCTAGAAAGTCTCGTTTTAATCAATCAATCAAAAAGTAGGCTATTCATTGTAAGGAACTTTGAAGGATTGCACCAAACATGGCTTTACAGAGCCCCAAAGCAAAAATCAGTTGAAAAATCATACTTTACCAACTCGCCACCCCACGATACCACCCAGCTGCAACCCACCTGTACTCCAGCAATGAAGTATTCTGTTTTGATTTTTTTGAAAAAAACAATCCTAATTGGTGGAAATCAGGCCACAAATATAAGGAAATAAAAAAGAATTGTGTTTTATATTTAGGTTACATTGAGAACAAAATGACTAAATAAATCAGACAGTGAAACAATTAAATGAAAAGAAATCATTTATAGACCAGACTAGAAGTGTAATGAAAATAAATATATATACCATGAAGAGAACTGGCAAAAAAAACCCAAACAAATAGATAAACTATTAAACTAACTATTAAACTCATTAAAGGTTGAATATGCAACATTTTTATTAAAAGGTATATTTTTAAAAAAATAATACCTCCACAGGTCGTTTGGGGGTGTACAGAATGAAAGTACAACATTTCCCAGAAAAATTATATTTATCCTAAAAATAATTATAAAATAAATTTTTACGGGTTCGATAATGGCATTTTATTTACATCTATAAGCCAATACACGCCGCCATTGCAGGTTGCCAAATGCGATCTCTTGTGGACGCAATATTTCGGTCATGGTCAGCTTGTACAGGGGAAAAACGTAGAGACAACGAGTGAAGCAGCTGCTTCAGAGCCCTGGAGATATTTTTATCTGTTTCTGAGGAGGAATGACCTGAGAAGAGCAAAACCTGGAGTAAATTTTGGTGAAGACTTCACTAAATGGACCCACATAAACGTCTTCCACGGAGTAAAACACGGAAATGGCGACTTTCGTCCTGGATCGGTAAGCTAGCTTGTTTGCTAACGTGGCTAACGTTAGCTGTCGGGTATAAACTCCTCTGCGTTACTTGTTGGACATGCTGCAGATTGTTGGTCACTTGCGTATCGGCAGCGAGCCTGGCATCCCAGCGGCTGGAGTTGTTTTTCTGCCGTTGCAACTACAACCGAGACACACGTGATGTCGCTGTTCTGTTCGTATTCCATATTCAACCTTTAATTTATGGGTTTCTGTGCAGAAGCATCAGTTGACTGTATAAGTGTATCCATGTTTTTTCTCTCTTTTGTCTCTTCACTCTTTTCTCGCTGTTCCACTCTTTATCATTTCTTCTCTTAATTTTCATTTCCCTCTTGTCAAGCCCAGCAACACGACATAACATGCAGCGATAAAAAAAATAATTAAAGAAATAAAATGAATAAACTCAGAATATCAAGAGGAGCCTCATATTCATGAAGCTTCCCTTGGCAAAGCAAATCTGTTCAACACAACAATGCAGCCAGGGTCATCATTCTGCTTCCTAAAATGCTGGACAGGACACAATAAAAAGTAGATAGATAAATAAATAAATAAATAAATAAACTATTAAATAAAACTGAGCCTAATAGTGCATATATGTACTGCTAGAAGTGTCTGCTCTTTCTCAGTTTTACACAGACTGTAGGTACTGTACCACATCTTATTATCAGCTCCATATATAGATGGAGTTTGGTACCCTGTATAAGCCCCAGTGACTCTGTGTTCAGGGACTTTATCAGTGGCCTTGGAGGTTCACCAGATTCTGCAGATCTCTTTTTAAGATGCCTGACATTTTGAAATAAAGCCTTTTTTTTTTTATAACACCGAGCTGGCGTCTGAAGTCCTTCACCATCAAGCTATTTTTCATATCACAATTTTACACCAAAAGATACTTCCTAACTTTTTTTTGTAAAGCAACATTTTAATGAATGTTATAAGAAGTTTTAAAAGACAACATCGGAAACCTGAGGGTTAAGTAAACACATTGTACTTCTGCATAGCAGTCATGCCTGCATCCGTAAATAAGACTGACCAAAGAATAAACTGCATACCCTAAAGCTATGTGCTACACAGCATAACGATAATGAGACATCAGCTTCTCTGCCACCCCAGTGAGAGTAATGGCCTCAGCCTGGCCACCCTTATAAACATTTTCTGACTCTGCTACTGAGTAATAGAGTGGAGGAAGTCAAAATGAAAGAAAGAGAAGAAGAAAGTAGAAAAAAAAACGTGCTGCCTTCAGGTTGAACTTGTATGAGTTACATGCGGTGATTCAGGATACGAGCCTCTTCCTACCCTTTGACCTTGTCACAGAGTTTGTGATCATTATACAATTATATTGCAAAATTAGTATTCATTATAATGGAGCTGGTGAATTAAGCGGTGCCATAGAAATATACCAGGAAATTTATGATGTTAGTAATGTGATCATTCAAGAATGTGGGTGTTTTTGGCTAACAGAGCAGTGGCGTTTGTTATTATGTTACATCACGGTGTTGTGTTGGTAGCCATACTAACATGTTCTAAATGAAAATGGCTCCATAAAATGCTAAAATTTTGCATGTTTCCCTTTCAACTTGGTTACACAACAGAATGTGAAGTCACTGAATCAAATGTATGTGAGAGGCAGGTTTTCTTTAATGAGTTTCTTAGGTGAGTAAAAAGTCAATTTTTAGATCCATTGGGACACAGACATGGACGACTCTGAATCGATGAACAAATGTTAAAAAAAAAATCCATTCTTTAACTGTGAAAGATGCATTGCAGTACTTTTGCAGATTTTCTAAGAAATGTGCCCCTTAATGATGGCTAATGAGCTATGTGGACAACTTACTTCCTAAACTTAAGCCAGCTCTTTTGTTTCCTGTCTTTCATTACTGCACATACTGATGAATCCAGGTGTGTTGTGGTCGTGGTTACTGAGGCCAGGAATTTTAAGGTCATAAAGTTACAAACTATCATACGCACATAATTGACAGGGTGGCTGAGTGTGAAATCTGACCCCCACCTGTTTCATTTAAAGCTAGTGGGTGTTCATATTTAAATACTTGGGCTTCTTGGGTGACTGACTTGGCTCATGAAGTCAGGCTTGTTTGGGGAGCTGTGAACGTGCAGCCAATAGTTACTTTCAAGTGGAGCAAAACACAGGAAGCAGACTACAATGCAAACAGCATTGTGGGTCAACACAACCATGTGTTGGATGATAGAGGACCCTGGCTGGGAAAAATGTCTTGTGGACAGACGTGGAAGAATGCAGAAACAGTTCTTATAGAAATATGGTCAACCCAAGACTGCTAGGGTCTGATCCAGCTCCATGTTTTGCTCTTGGAAACTGAAATTGTCCTGCATTAACTCAGTATACTTAAAGGTATAGTCCGGAGTTCCCCCTGTAAAAAATAAATGTTAGACTTGAGCAAGTGAAATCCGTCTCAAACTCCGCCTTTGGGACTCAGCTCCCGTGCCGTGGTGCGTTTGGACGCAACTCTCTCTCCCCCTGCCTGTAATTCGCTCTTTTGCATGGTTTTGATGTGTTCGGGACGTTTCTGGGTGGAGATTTCTGATTATATCGGCAGCCAATGACAGAGCTAAGAGCATGACGCTGTGTGGAAATAAGCTCATGATTGGAGCAGACGCCAGTCACTCAAACTCTCGAAGGAAAAAGAAAGAAAGAAAGAAAGAAAGAAAGAGAAAGAAAGAAAGAAAGAAAGAAAGAAAGAAAGAAAGAAAGAAAGAAAGAAAGAAAGAAAGAAAGAAAGAAAGAAAGAAAACACCGTATATGCACCAAAGAAAAGGTAAGAGCTTCAGATAATGCACTTTGGAAAACCAGGGTTAATAATAGTTTGGCTTTTACCTGCTTCTGAGCTCTGAAGGAGAAGCTTGAAGTTGAATAGGCTAGCTAGAACGAGGAACGCCATTAGCCTGAGAGGGAGGAGCGCTAAGTTTGAATGCTGTTGTTTGCAAACAGAAACGCTGGAGGGACTTCGGACTCTACCTTTAAAGACACACTACAGAACTTTTTGCAGTTAGACACAAAGGACTGGAGTTATGCGCCTTTTTTTCTATTTGCGTCAGGATGTGGTGACGACGGTTTCGTGCTCAAAACATTTCAGAAAACAACCATGAGGCTGCACAGTGTTATCGTTCCCCTGCAGCAAGAGTCCAGATCATTTAAGTGTAGTTTGTTTGAGAAAACCCATGAGACCGTGCCATCACTGGTGATATGTAAATGAACCTTCTTTGTATACAGTGCAAAAACTGCTTCTCTTACAACTCGTACAATTAAATGACCATTTTAAAATGAAAAAATCAATGCCATCCCTAGTTAAAGCAAGTCACTGTCACTTAAGATTAATATCAAGTGTTATTTTTCTAAATGATGGTTACAGTATGTGTAAAAAACAACTTCTCAATTAGTCCTTTTTGATAATGAGCTGCTTATTGAGCTTCACACTGTTTACATCTATAAAAAGCACACATCTGATGTTGGATTGCAGTTATTTGTCCCAGTCATTTGTTAAGTGGCACAAATATCTTGTTTTAAATGTTTCATCTTTCTCTCATGTTTCTCAGCAAAGACTTAATGGGGCACAAACAACCACTTTGTTGTGAGCTAATTCATTTGGCATTTACCTGCTCTGTCTGCCTTCAAGTATGGCGACACCCTTGAAAGATGGGAGTGTTGGCAGGTGCGCTAAGGTCACCATGTTTACTGAGTGTAAACAATGGATTTCTTTTGTCCTTCTTTGGAGGACTGTTTCTAATTAACACTGAGCACAAAGTAAAGCTGTGGCTGATGACATATTGGATAGCCTGAGACGTCAACTT
This sequence comes from Atherinomorus stipes, assembly GCA_023101725.1. NCBI lineage: Eukaryota > Metazoa > Chordata > Actinopteri > Atheriniformes > Atherinidae > Atherinomorus > Atherinomorus stipes. The sequence continues at coordinate 30,818 of JALJCO010010061.1, read as the reverse complement.
CATGATGGCCCAAGGTTATTGATTAGGAGATCAATGAAAGGTTTTTGTGTGAGCCTTTGGGGTATTTGTAGTATGTGTATGGCAACCCATTTGGTTTGAGATGTTTTACATGACTGGCCTGTTTATAAACACTGTGGGTGGCCCAGCTCATGTGGAAAAAGATGAAAAAATCCATTCACACATTTTTTTTCTTTTACTTTGAGCATCAAACCTATATTTGTCATATACATGTTGGTTATGTCTTTTTTTTCTAAAGAAAAAGAAATAATCTTTTACAACTATCTGGCCCTGATTTACTCAACTAAGGTTTGTGCCTGTTAAAACGTGAGTGGAGAGTACGCAAATAAACCAGCTTTGCACACACGATGTCATTTATCAAACATGAAATGGATTGCTGTGGCTGTTTTTGCACCTATATCTAGCACATATGAAAAGCAGGTATTAACTTGCAACTTTATGCACTACTGGCTGCAGCTTCTCAATGAGGGGCAACAATCCAATGCTGCAGGACTGCAGACATGCATCACAGATTCAAAATCATTTCACATGAGCAAAGACGGCAACACATTCAGTTTTCATTCTTTATTTCAATCATAATCAACACAGCCAACACCACTATTTAGCACAGGTTTATTCTAGACAAACAAATCAGAGCATTTGCAGCAATTGTAGCTTAACAGTAATTAAAGATGAAATTAACTGTCCTTAATTTCCCCCCTTTTTTTTGCAAACGTCCCATTTTTAACTTGGATTTGCTCAGTTAGCTCCTCTTCTCATGACCATGGCTGCACCTCGTCAGACCATCTTTAAAGGTGCCATGACATCAAATGTCACTTTTCTGGGGTTTTGGGGGTATAATATTATCTGATGTGCACTGATGAGGCCATGCGAATGTCCAGAGTGAGAATCAAAGTCCCTCTTTATGGTCTGTTAGCCTTGTTTCTTTGTTCAAAAATGGTTTAATCAGACAACAGCTTATCATTCAACATAGTTCTATCATACTATGTAATTCAATTGCTCCAATTAGAGCACACTATTAAGCAAACAGCCTCCCCTCCTCCTCTCTCCTTCCACCCTCTGCTCTGCCCCCCCCCCCCCCCCCCCCCCCCCCCCCCCTATTCAACTCGAGTGGATCTGAGTGACTACTGAGCAGTCAGGTCGGTTTTTCAAACAAATGGATTTAAAAGAAAACTTCTGCAGCAACACTGAGGGAGGCGACCACAACCTTGTCATTACCTGTGGAGTTTATTTATTTATTATTTATTTTCTAAATCCTGTCTTGTTTGATAAACATAGTTCACTGTCTGAAGCACACGTTACTAACAGATAGCCTTTAGCAAACTCCGACCGCCGCTTGACCTAGTTTCTCTAAATAAGGTTATAGCCAAATACGGTGTAGCCAATCAAAGTGAGGTCACCTTGGTCTCTGGGTAAAGCTGTCTATCATTACCGCACCCAATTTTTTTACTGAGGAAGGGAGGTCTAGCGTGCCAAAACAACCCTCCGCTGTAAAAAGTGCAGTTTTTCTTTTTAGAGAATTGACATATGCAGCAATGTCAACTACATGAACTAGTTTTACTGCGATGTCGTCACTCCTTTAAGGCTTCATATGGTTTATTTGTTCCGACAGCAACTCCTTATTCATGTCCTCAGACTGACATCTTGTGACGCTTTGCAGGGTTACATGCTATTTTTATTCTATGTGTATTATACTTTTTTATATTTTACTCGCCTCTTTCACAATCTCGATCTCCATTGGGTTGAATTTCATTTCGTTTTCACTTTGTCACTCTCCTGAACTTTCCATGGCTAAGCAACAGCGCACACTAAACCCTCATTTAAACACTTGTTGTTTGCACCTGTAACCAATTGCATGAGCAATCTTAGTTGAACACACACAACAGAGCATCTATCTGCGGCACAAGGAATTTTACATTCATTATTTGAGATCTTGAATCAGGCCCTTTTGTACTATGGTTGGAGTGGGAGGAATGGAAACCAGGTGAAAAGGAGAAAAACACTTTGTTGCAGAGGTAGGGAGAAGCATGGTAAAGGCAGGTTAGAAGAGGGAACCCTAATAATCATGTGAAGAGCAGGGGGCCAGTCTTAGGTCCTATGATCAGCGGGGAAGGAGGCAATAATCTGACACATGAGGTCACAAAGGTTCATTTTTTAAATATACGATAACGTGAGAGTAATGACAGGGCACATATGCTGTAATAATTACACAGCAGTGACAACGATAAAGCAAACAGAACTGTGCATGGATACTGTTTTATGATGTGATGCAACACAACTACCATGCAAAGACAATTCATATAATGCTGTGCATACTGTTAATCACAACCCCCCCCCCCCCCCCCCCCTCTTTCAAGTAATCTTTTCAAGTTTTTTTTTCTTTTCTAAAGTTTAAGCAGGAAAAAGGCGTTTAAGTCAAGTGATAAACAGTGCTGTGTTTACAAAGCAGACAATTTAGTAAAAAAAACATTTTAAACTGGAATTTTAGGCTCTTTGCTACAAGCTACCTGTTGCAGAGATATAATTTGTTCTCATTTTTATCTGCAAAAAATGCTTAAGATTACTCTGTTTGACGGACATAACATAGTATTTTTGTACCAACAATGTGATTCCCAAAGAGCTATTACTCAAAAACTTGGCATATCTGCATGGTGTCCAGTGTGTGCTTAAAAGTGTGAGAAAACCAGATGAATGGGGGACAAAACAAATGTGTCCCCCATTTACCCCATGTGTACCCCATGAGAGATCTGAAGAAAAGAAGAGATTTTGAAAGTCCTTTTAGGAAGTCTGGAGAACTGTTCCTGATTACTTATGGAAGTTAATGGAAAGCTTGTCTTAGAGGCTTCAGACTGTGTTGAATAAAAAGTTGTTCATTACAAATATTGATTTACAAGCTCTAAAGAATTGAACAAACCCCTTTTGCCTTATGTACTTTCCATTTATATTTGCTCATGTTTCAGTAAATAGCTTTACTTTTTTCCTGTTTTCCTGACAATGTATAAAAAGTGAAGGCTCAGAGGTTTTACACAGAGCTACATGTATAGTTTTGAATGCAACAACACATGCAATATGCATTTTTGAATTTTATAAAGAAAATGCGTTGGCAGTGGTTTTAAATTCTTATCCAATGCAGAGTCTCACCAGAGTATGTGGTAACTCCACAGAGCAAAGTGTAGAGAATTCACAGTCATGGCTTAAAAGTGGTAAAATTACTCCCTTTTCAAATCCACAAAATCATGATATGGCTATGTCTGCTGTTCAGCATCATAACATACATACACTCATGGGCCACATTATCTTGCTAGTATTAGGTTTCACCTCCTTTTACCTTGGGACTGCCTTAAATTTTTGTGGCATAGACTCAAGGTGTTGGAAACATTCCTCAGAGATTTTGTTCCATAGTGACGTGACAGCATCACACAGTTGCGGCAGATTTGTTGGCTGCACATCCATGATGAGAACCTCTCATTCCACCACATCCCAAAGATGCTCTATTCTGGATTAAGATGAGGTGACTGTGGAGTCCATTGGAGGACAGTGAACTCATTGTCATGTTCAACAAACCAGTTGGAGATGATCTGAACTTTGTGAAATGGTGCATTATCTTACTGGAAGTAGCCATCAGAAGATGCTACACTGTGGTCATAAAGAGGTGGACACGGCCAGCAAAAATACTCAAGTAGGCTGTGGTGTTTAGATGATGCCCAACTGGAACTAAGTGACCTGGTGTGTGCCAGGAAAATATCCCCTACCATTATACCACCCCTAGCCTGAAATGTAGATAAAATGCAGGATGGATCTGTGCTTCATTGTTGTCTGTGCCAATTTCCGAATCTTGCAGCTGGAATCAGAATTCATTCATGGGTTTTGGTGAGTCTGTGTGAAGCTGAGTGGCACCTGGTGGGGTTTCTGCAACTGCAGCCCATCTGCTTCAAGGTTGGAGGCATTGCACATTCAGAGCTGGTTGTTAGCTCCTGTTGCATTTCTATCATCTCCAACCAGGCTGCCCATTCTCCTCTAACTCAGACATCAACAGTGGTCCAGATGATGCTGCTCACTGGATATTTTCTCTTTTCAGACCATTCTCTGTAAACCCTAGAGATGGTTGTGTATGAAAATCCCAGTAGATCAGGAATTTCTGAGACACTCAGACCAGCCTGTCAAAGTCACTTATATTCCCCTTTTTCTACATTGTGACATTCAGTTTGAACTTCAGCAAGTCGTCCAAACCATGTCTACATGACTAGATGTATTGACTTGCTGCCATGTTATTGGCCAATTATGGATTTGCGCTGTGTACTGTGAGCCTATATGATTCATATTTACTTCATATCAGCAACAATACTGCCACCAGTCTGTATTATGCTATAGAATTTTATATAAGTATAATATAGATATAGATTATTAGTGAAACTGTTGCACCCCTTCAACATTTACTTTTTCAAGCTTCACCAAATGATAGATGCCTATCTTTTTCCAGTTTGTAACAGTTTTACATTTTGCATCATGGGAAACTGTTCACACGAGTTCTTAAACAAAAATGAGACATTTGATAGTAATATTACATTTTATTTAAAAAGTGCCTTTCAAAACACCCAAGGATGCTGTACAAGAGAACTATGGAAAGCCAAAATATTCATAATTAAATAAATGAAAACAACAATTTTAAATAAATACCATTTTGATAAAAAACAAACATAATGTCACAATGAAATAATAAAATATGGTAATATTATTAAATATATATAATTATTCTTAATATCTGCTAATGTTATTTTTATTTGTATTGAATATTTCATAATGATTATTTTCACGGTATCATACTTTACTAGATAATTCCTTAAAAGAAAAAAATTCTAAGATTTTTTTAAAATAAGAATTTTTTTTTTCCCAAAGTCAATTTTTATTTCATTATGCCATTTTCCACAATGGCCTTTTTATTTCAGAATGTTGTTTTTCAACAGAATGGCATCGTCTGTCAATCAAAGCTGGGAGGTTGGACCTCCGCTTGATCTTTTAAGACTGATTAATTTTTCCTAGACACCGGTCATTACTTTCTTTGGGCGGCTGTTTTTATTGATTTAATTATGAATATTTTGACACTCCATAAAGGACAACTGAAACTATTAAAACATTTGAAAAAACAGTCATAATAAACAAAACGAGATCAAAATTGCAATGGTGTGTGTGTGTGAAACTTGCTGGCATAGGACTGTCTGAATAGATGCGTTTTGAGTCTGGATTTAAAAAGTGGAAGAGGGTTTATGGGAAGTAGACGGGGTGGGGGGCAGAGCAGCTGAATGCTCTACCTCCCTTGTGACAAGGTGGGCAGGGGGACAGAAATCTAGAGAGAGATGGAGGAATGAAGGGAGCGTACAGGAGTGATGTGTAGGAGATCAGATATGGTGGGGCCAGGTTGTGAAGCACTTTGAAAGTGATGAGTATTTTGAAGTGGGAAGCCAGTGAAGTTGTTGCAGGATGGAGGTGACGTGGTGAGTGGCAGGGGTCTGTGACTAGGGATGAGGATGGCAGTGGTATGGGGGTGAGAGAAGGGTGGAGATGCGACATGTTTGGTAGATGAAAGTATGCAGACCAGGTGATATTAATGTGGGAGGGAAGAGATTTAAAACTCTAATAAATACGCAACAATGTTAAAAAAAAAACACCACAGACCGTCACACAAGAAAACCAATGAGTTCTAGATGACTCATTATTGTCCAAGAACTTCTTTTGATTTAACTCTCCCCAGACATGGTTGGATAGGGTTAAAGATGGAGATAACACAGTCAGGTCCGTATAATATATAAAATATAGCTAGAATGAAACTAAAAATGCACATCATGACAGGTCTGCCACCGTGTAATGTCTGTGCCACTACTATATGATGTGGATACAAGCTCCTATTACACATTTCATGATGAGACTGGATCATTAACATGCACGTCTCCTCACTTTCACCACTAATAACATTGTGAAGAGATAATAAATAGAGCTTGAAAATTCTCACTGTGGAACACTTTGAAGCATTCACACGAGCATTTGCAGACTTGTTTCCCAATGACAAAAGCTATTCCCCGTGGCTGTGGCATGTGGTGGCATATATGTGGGCGATTTGCCCTTTAAATGTACAGCAATGAGTTAAGCCTCCAGTGGCCTTTTCCAAGCTCGTCTCTCTTGGCTAAAAATATAATATGAAGTGGAGCTGTGGAGCAATAAAACACAAACAATCAACTGACTAGCCGCCACACACAAGCACGCACACACCATGCCTTGTACATCAGCTGATTATGATAATCAAAAGTCTGATTTGCATACTCTGAGGCTAAAAGCACAGTTTTGTTCTGAATTATGTATTGCAGAGGAAGAGAACAGTGGCGGGATGCATCGAACAGCTTATGGTGCTAAAGGAAAAGTCTAATAATGATGAATAATAAATGTTCTATTAGGAAGTGTGCAAGTGGGAGGAAGTGTGTGAGTGTGACAGAGAGACATTTTCTGAGCGTTTGTGTGTGTGTTGATGGGGAGGCCACACAGAATGCCCTCTAGAGACAGACTGAATTAGATCAAACAAGAACAGGGCTGCATGTCTATGCCACAACTAAATTAAAGAGGCAATCTGCGGTGACCAAACTTCAATGCTGAATCAACGGCGGATCAATGCTAAACAATTAACCGCTGCTCCTCGTGACGTATTTAAACCACACAAGACAAACAGACGGGGGAGTGAGAGGAGACTGTTTTCAATAACGTTTGACATTTTACTGCAAGCGTAGAACAAAAAGGATCCCCCATCCCTCCCCCCTACCGTACACACACACCTTCCACTCGCTGTAGGAATGGGTTTGATTGAAAGTTCAGACGGAATTTAAAAGCTGCCTGTCTTCTGAAGTCACAAGTGCTCCTCAGAGGCTGTCAGTTTTCTGCTTCTGTTTCAATGTGGACTTGATGTTCGAGTGCCTCTGCAAAATTGAAAGGTGTTTTTTTGTTATTGATTAAAGAGGAGAGTTTGTCGATGCATGTGGATCTGGGTGAAGCTATTTGCATGCTTTTTATGGCTGTGCTGTGCTTACCTGGTTGTAATGGTTTGCTGTAGCCCAATAGGAGGAATTTCCTCATCTCTTCTTTGTGGGGTTTTGATTTTTAAGCAACACTATTTAAATTTGGCAGGTTTTCACACTTTGGCGCCCCCTAGGAAAGGTTTAAACAGCATCAGTCTTGCATGTTGTTTCTTCTCCGATCTCTCCCCAACCAGTAAAAGACAATGTGGACTATTTTCTGGCACTTTCTCCCCCCCAAAAAACAGTGCATTGATATCCAGTTGCTAGTGTGTGATGCAGTGCTGTAATGTGAAATGCAGCTAGCATGTGACGCTCCGGGCTGTGAAATTATGAAATTATAATGTTTCTAAGCTTTGGGACACTGCAGGGCAACGGCAGCTCCAGGAATTCAAATGACGAATGTCAGGGTGCCATCAAAATGAGTCAAGCTCAATGTTTGAGGAAAAATGTTTTGTAGTGCTTTATGTTAAAGGTAGAATCCGAAGTCCCTCCAGCGTTTCTGTTTGCAAACAACAGTATTCAAACTTAGCGCTCCTCCCTCTCAGGCTAATGGCTGCCTTGTTCTAGCTAGCCTATTCAACTTCAAGCCTCTCCTTCAGAGATCAGAAGCAGGTACAAGCCAAACTATTATTAACCCTGGTTTTCAAGAGCGCATTATCTGAAGCTCTTACCTTTTCTTCGGTGCATCCACGGTGTTTCCTTTCTTTCTTTTTTTTCCTTCGAGAGTTCGAGTGACTGGCGTCTGCTCCAATCATGAGCTTATTTCCACACAGCGTCATGCTCTTAGCTCTGTCATTGGCTGCCGATATAAACAGAAATCTCCACCCAGAAATGTCCCGACCAGACCAAAACAATACAAAAGAGCAAATTACAGGCAGGTGGAGAGAGAGTTGCATTCAAGCGCACCACGGCACGGGAGTAGAGGCCCAAAGGCGGGTTTTAAGACGAATTTCACTTGCTCAAGTCTAACTTTTATTTTGTATGGGGGGAACTTCGGACTATACCTTTAAAGATAATTACCACTCCTCAGTCAATAACAGTATGTAATTGATTTGTTTAATTCTATCTATTTGATAATATAAAGTTATGGATGATATAGAGGTGCTAGTTCTTAATGTAAACCCTTATTCAGCACTGATGGAGGTGTGTGGTTTTTCTCTCCTGCTGTATTTGCTTTTGTTTTATTTTTAGATACCTAAATAAACATTACACCATTGGATGAAATGATGAGAATAAGAACAGATTGCTTATCTGTTCACTTTAATATAATCGGTGATTGCTTGAGGATTATTAAGGGATGATAAGGTCTCATATGAGTCCATTTATGCAGTCTTTGATATGTATTTGTTTGTTTAGTTATGACAAACTGACACATCTGACATTTTACTTGATCTTATCCATTGTAGCATTACTTATCTGATCTGTTTTACCCTAATCTGACTGGGCCTGACATAATCTGACATAATTCAACTGTGTGTTTATCTTTCATAATCTGGTTGGCTTTAGTAGGATTATATTTTTTATCATTATATATTATGTATTAGCACAACATAACACAATGAGGAACCAAATAGATATTTATATTTTGCTTCCAAGCAGTCAGACTTTTTTTCTAATCTTCCAAAGTGGTCTTGAGCAAAAGTACTCCAGGCTTTCGGAAGGTCTTTCACAGTTTTTCGTTGGCCATCAGCTGCTTTTTCATGTATTTTCTAACCAGTTGTTGTATCTACCATTTTCAGAAGAATGAGGTGTATCTGTCACTTAATACCGACCTCCGACACATTCAAGCTTACAAAAACTCAGCTAAAGTGTGAACGGATGTTGAGTCAACCCATTCCAGATACAGTAACTTGACAAAGAATCAGATGTGTTTCCAGCAGACTGCCACAACCGTTTGTTTCCATTTCTTTAGTTGTATGTTTAGTTGTATGTTTAAGGAATTTGCAAAATTGTGTCTTTTCAAAATGTGGTGAGTGGTTCAGAAATTCACACTCTGCGAGAATTCCTTTAAAGGGGTAGGTCAGATTTTTTGACATAGAACCTCATTTTTGAGATAGCTAGGGTACAACTTATCACTGGAGAGTTTCATAATATTTCATCCTTTCATTCTAGTTGCAGGAGGTCGCTAATGCTAATGCTGGCGTAAGTCAGTGGAATTGCACGCTAGCCTGTCATTAGAAACAATCCTATCTACTACACAGAATACCCATGGCAAATTAGTTATAAGGCAAGACTATCTGTGTAAAAGCTCGTGTTAAACTAGTAAACCCATGCTAGTAAAACTAGCCTTGGATGACAAATTTTTCATTGTGATATTGTGATATGATGACGGCTTGTTTGATTTAAAAAAATTAGAATTCGTCTTCAAATCCGGCATATCCTCATGCCTTCCACCCATGGCCATATTTTTGACTGTATATTTGTGTAACCAAATTTCTGCATGTACTGTAGCGGCAGACAGGAAGTAAAACTTCACTGCCTGGCCAAAAAAAAACCAGTCCCCACCTGGATTTAATTAAGTAAATAGGTACAAGCCTCCTATTGGATAATTACTGCATGGGCGATTATCTTTCAGCTGGCAACAAGTTATTTTACACCTGATGGTGCGATGAGTTGCTTTTCATTTCCTAAACAACCATGTTGAAAGACACATCCCGTGGTGATGGAAAAGATGTTAGTCTGTCTGAGAAAGGCCAAATAATTGGCAGCATCAAGCAGAGAAAACATTTAAGGAGTTTACAGAAACTACTAAAACTGGGTAAAAAACGGTCCAACGCAATATTTAAAACTGGAAGGATAGTGGAGACCCATCATCTTGGAGGAAGAAATGTGGCCGGGAAGGCAAATGAAGTAATGCAGCATCATTCTTAGTGCCTACTGTACAAGTATGTGGGGGCAGTGTTATGATCTGGGGTTGCTGCAGCTGGTCAGATCTAGGTTCAGCAGCAGTATGTGCTCAAAGAATGAGGTCAGCTGATACCTAAATACTGTATACTGAATGACCAGGTTATTGGATCAATGGATTTTTCTTCCCTGATGGGACGGGCATATTCCAAGATCACAATGCCAGAATTCATCGGGCTCAAATTGTGAAAGACTGGTTCAGGGAGCATGAGACATCATTCTCACACATGGATTGGCCACCGCAGAGTCCAGACCTGAACCCCATTGAGAATCTTTGGGATGTGCTGTAGAAGGCTGTGCGTAGCAGTCAGACTCTACCAACGTCAATGCAAGATCTTGGTGAAAATTAATGCATCCTGGATAATGTGACCTTGCAGAAGCTTATAGAAACAATGCCACAGCGAATGCGTGCCATAATCAAAGCTAAAGGCGGTCCAATGAAATATTGGAGTGTATGACCTTTTTTCATTAATCCATCAAATCTTTACCATCAAATGCAACGGAATGCAAAGCAAGCTTTATTTGTAACATTATTCTTTTAACACAGGCATTTACACAGATAGTCTTGCGTTATAACTGATTTATCTTGGGAGATCTGTGGAGTGCATAAGGTTGTTTTTAATGACAGGCAAATATGCAGTTCATTTGACTTGCACATTAGCATTGATGACCTCCTGCAACCAGAATAACGGGATGACATGTTTAAAATGTCTCCATTGATAAGTAATACTCTGGGTAACTGAGGCCCTATGTCAAAAATTCCAAACTGCATGTTGTAAACTGCAACCATTGAAAGAGTAGTTGAATTATTCATTTCCGAGGGTGCACTGATATTTTTAGATATCAATAAAAATATAACCTTAAAATATTAGTTATCTGTAGTTGTGCTCAAATTGATCACCGTAATCTGTAAGTACAAAGAATTAATGTCTCATTGTTCAAATAAAAATCCAGTTTGTCATGGTTATTCTGGTTTTTGCCATATAAATAAGATGCATTAAGTGTTTAACAGTGTATTTTGCTCTCCTGAGACCTAGCCATGCCTCCATTTTTTCCCCCCAGATGGGAGCAAGAGCAGACATGTGATGGTGGCAAAGCTGATCACAGCCAACCCACAGAGGTGTTGACTTTAATCATTAGTCTCCGTGTAGATTTTGGCCTGAGCTTGTGCTCTATTACCCGATTACCCGCTCCTCACTTCTTGGCCTGCTTTCAACTGTTTCTTCTGTCTCTGGGTCAGGCACTGCCGGCACTCAGAGGCACACACGGAGTACATGGGCAATCACACACACATATATATTCTTAGTCACGCTTTGGCTCCTTGTCCACTCTGGGCTAAAGCTCTGCCAAGTAGAGGTTCTGCCAGGCCAGAAGGAGACTCAGAGTCATTACACCACTTTCTTTAAAGTGATTGTGGCTCCTTCACACACTCAGACCTACATTTACTCACCTGGAAAGACTTTGGTATGAATTTCAACACAGTAAGACACACATATACACAGATGAGCACATGCAGAAGTTAAACATTCCCTCTAGCAAAACTAATGATGCGATAGTGGTTGGTAAGCTGGCCACAAGGCACGGTTTCATTTCAAACAGGCTCTGTGAACCCATACGGGCCCTGTCCCAAATTAATTTTCCTGCCGTCTTCCCTGATAGGCCTCTTTTTTTCAGACATCTCTCTGAGTTGGTGGACCTGCTCCAAATCGATTGGCTGACCCTCGCCTCTCTGCCCCGCTTGACACCCTTTGGCTGATATGACAGAGCTGGCTCGCTCCCGTCCCGCGGCTTTACATCCACCCAGCCTAGCTTGGGGTTGTTCCGTGGGCCTCCGGCTCTTTTGAAGTCACCAAAGAGAAGATGAAAAGCTTCCCCTCCTCCACGGGCTCACAGAGAAGATTGGGAGATATTCTAACACCTGCCTGCATGCCCTTGCAAACTTTCCCTGATGTGTTCGGGGAATTGAACCCCGCTGCCAATCGCAGGGCTCAGCGGTGCCCTGCACTGCTGCAAGCCCACTGGCAATTCACATGAACTACCGGATGATTTTCAGCAGCGTTATTTTTCCTGCAAGTGTAACCCCATCTCCGTTTTACACATATACACACACACATGCTGAATTGGTGGGGGAAACATCCACATTCATTAGGCTAATGCACAGCCATGGAAAAAAAAACACATTTTCTTGGTGTTTTTATGATTGATTATGCAGCATAAATGTAAAATTGTGTGTATGGGATATTAGTTATTTAAGTGATTTAGAGGTTGGCAGAGAGTACTGTTCCTCCTCGCTTCATGATTTATGGTTATTGCAAAAATGTGAAATTGAGTATATGAGTATAAGCATATTACCTCATGATAATATAAATAATTGAAGAGATTTAGGAGTCTGGAGAGGCTGGGTGTTTTATATACAACAGCATCAAAGAAAATGGAAATGGCATCTTATCAGGGGTAAATCATTCTCCAAGCAGAGGTGATACGTCACTAAATTTGGCTTTTGTGGCCAGTGGCTTCATATCATGTAGCTCTTGATATTTGATAGTGTATCAAAGGGATATGAAACGCAGGACTTATGAGATGTCACATTATTCAAGATAAGCAGACGTGGATCATGCTGACAGCTGGTTTGTTATATGTAATGTTGTTTTGTTATGTTTGCATCCTGAAAGGTGGCTGAAAGATTCCAAAGCTGCAGCACAGTCGCCATAAAACATCCACAGCCATTATATCTGTTGAACCGCATTCCCTTATTACACTTTCCTATTAATCTCGGAGGAACAGATAAGGGTGAGAGGTCAGCCTTAAATGGATTTGGTTTCCTTAGGCTGGGCTCTTTTGCTTCAGAATGACTCTTAGTGGTGCTTTCAATCAGTGCTGCCACCACTCACTGTGGTAATGATGGCCGGGGCTTCATTAAGAAGCTCGTTAAGTCCCCTCGTTAAGCTGCAGGGCCGTTAAGACTTTGATTGTTAATGGCTCTTCGTTAAGGAGGAAGAGGAGCTGAGCTCCTGTGGTGGTCATGACCAGCCGGATGTTTTGGTCAATTGGCCCCAGTTGGCCTCCTCTGAAGATGAGAGGAAGTCAAAACTCATCACAAGTCAAAAATCTTTAGAGAGCAATATACTGTTTGTAAGAATCTTAAACCTGTGAAATGGCACAGCTATGCTGGGGATGGATGGAGGTAGAAAACCCAAACAAATTATGATATACCCATATTCATACATAACCCCCCCATCACACCCATTGTTGACTGTGTGCATTTTGATTGAATTCTTTTTGCCTCAGTGATGCTTCACATCATTTCTGTCATTTTTAAATGCAGTGAAAATGAGGCGTGCACCAGTTTTTGCAACATTGCCTCTGACGGGGTTGGAGTCTTACAGCGGGGCAGCTGAAGAGATGGAGAGACAATTAATCTGCTTTATTGCTATAAATGCTGCCATAACACACATTTTGATCTGGACCGTGTAGTATAATCCCAAATGTTGACTGGAGATTTTTAGATCTATATGGATGAAACGTATGGATGGAGTGTATTTTTCGGGTGTGGTCTTGGCTGAGCTATGAATATGAAGTCATGTATTTGCTGATGATTTGGCTTAAAACCAGATGGACTGTCTGTACCCAGACTCCAGAAGGGAGGTGAGATCAGTTTAAATCAGTTTGAGTTATGTAGCACAGTACACAACACTACACAAAAATACAACACTTCCCTTAGCTTTCCTTGAACAAACCTTCAGCAGAACATGGGGAGGGCGGCCATCTGTTCCAACCTGTTGGTTAGCTTGGAATACCTTTATTGGGTGTAGTGGTGATCATTGCATTGACAGTCTTGAAGTTTGGAGGGACAAGGAGAGTTTCCTTAAACATGAAGCATATGGATAGAGCTTCCTGTCTGTCCTCTGTCTCCTTTACGTGCATCTTTCCGTCTGTTTTCATAGCAGATGCGTAACCAGACACAAATAAGGAGCAGTATCACCAGAAATCGGGAGTGAGGTGCTGTATAGATTTTGTTCCACCAACAAAAGGAACAAAGAAAAAGAAGCCATCATGCTTTAGGCTGCAAAGCCTCCTGCCATCTACTGCATTGCTTCTTTCTGTTGTCTCTTTCTGAAAATTATCATGATCTCCTCCACCGTCACCGTGTTTGCTGTTGTGTATTGCTTTTGAGCCTAATGCCAGAGCTCAGGCATGAACTCTGCACTGCCCTCTACTGCTGTCGTTCCCAACCTACTTTCCCTGATGACCCCTCTCATGCAACTAAAGCCTTATTTATAGTTGTCCGTAAGGTGCTCTATGTAGGTTACGGAGAGCCCTCTACGTCGATGGAGAGCCCGTCGGAGAGCCTCTCCGTCGTCTCCGGCTGCACGAAATATTTTTTAAGTGTCCGTCACTCCGGCAAGGGACGACAGAGACGGCAAGGGCTGTGATTGGTCTACCACTATGTAAACACTAGCAGCGCCATTTTTAAACCAGCTAGCCTACGGAGACGTAGATATGAGTCCAACCGAAGAACGTTTGGCTGAAGAAGTGAGGAAATACCAAAATCGCCCCATCGTCTTTATTTTGCATCAAAAGTATCTCTGTTATTCAGCTGCAGCAACAACAAGAGTCTTTCTCTGTCGGTCGACATCATATGAGTAGGTCAGTCTTGTGTAGAGACCCCTACTTATCGGGCGGGAAATTGCACTGCGTATCTGGCAGCATGACGGAGAACTGTGAAGGCTGGAGGGGTCTCCGTCGTTACGCAGTTGGATAACACATAACATAGTCGGAGAAGTATACTGTAGCCTTAACAAAGAGATGTGGAACCCCATGCCCCTTTGTTTAAACCATGCTTGGTTTTATGCTTTCATTAGCTGCTTAAATGATGATGCTTTATGGCTGACATGTTTCCTTTGAAAACCAAAGTTAAGGTAATTATCAACATTTAGCCTTACTTAAAAAAAAAAAAAAAAGTCATCTGCATTGTGACAGTTTTCTGACATGCTTCATAAATAAAATGGTGCAAAGTTTGTGTTTTTTGGTTCCCAAAATGTTGGTTCCATGTGATGAAACACCCAAATGAAGAAAAAAAAAAATGTAAGTGAATACATCTCAACTCGTCTATGCGGATATGGCCTTGATTTAAATAACACTAGCTCAGTCAAAGCCTTGGGGACCCCTGTACTCTTTAGGGAAACACTGCTCTGTGGATGGATTGCCTAACAACCATGGCAACATGAAGCAGGGATGTTGGTATGTGGGCAGTGACTTTAGCCATTTTTGAAACAGATGTACTGTTGTACATACATGGATGATAGAAGAGGCCTCAGGGTGCTGACTGATGAACACGGCTGCTGGACAGGAAGCATACTGTACTGCAGGGTGTTCATGCATCTTTCTCACAGAAAAAATTAACAAGTCACAACAGGTCAGCAGAGGTCTAAATGATTTAATTAATTATGGTTTTGTTTTTTGTGTTTTTTTTTGTTATGTTGTAGTTCCCTACCTGTGTGGTGTGCAGAGGGTCACAGTCACACTGTCATAACTCAGCTAGTCATACAGTTATTTGTTGCTCCTGTGCTTTTCCTGCTGTAACTTGTCAACATTTCAGCTGTGGAGGAGGCTCATTGTCTGAGTACTGGTGGTGGGCACTGAAAATGGTCTAAACCAAACAAAAGAATAATGAGGGAAGTTATAATACAGTGATGTGGAGAAAAAAAAAGTATAGCAGTGTGTAGAAAACTTAGTACACAGCATGATTCAGTAGGATGTGGAGCCAACTTTTAGTACAATGACTTGCAGTAATTGTTATCTGAATGATGATATCAGTCAGTCACATCATTGTGGGGGATTTTCTGGTCCACTCCTCTTAACAATGTTGCTTCAGTGCATTGAGGTTTTCAAGTATTAGTTCATGCACATCTTTCTTAAGCTCCAATCCCAGTGATTTATTAAGGGTTTAGGTCTGGACTTTGACTTTGGACCATTGCAACATGACAATTCTTTTTGTTACCAGTTTCAGCCAAGTTTTCCTGCGCTGTCAGACCGATGGTGTCATGGTCTGTGGGTTTTCAGTCTTGTTTTGGGTTTGTCTTAGTTCTTTCTTGTTTCCCTTTCTCTGTTTTCTGCTTAATCCTAATTTATAGTTGTCCGTAAAGTGCTCTACGTAGGTTACAGAGAGCCCACTACGTCGACGGCGAGCCTGTCGGCCTGTCTCCGTTGTCTCCGACTGCACGAAATATTTCTTACGTTTTCGTCACTCCGGCAAGGGACGACAGAGACGGCAAGGGCTGTGATTGGTCTACTACTACGTAAACACTAGCAGCACCATCTTTAAACCAGCTAGCCTACAAAGACATAGATATAAGTCCAACCGAAGAACGTTTGGCTGAAGAAGTGTGGAAATACCAGAATCGCCCCATCGTCTTTATTTTGCATTAAAAGTATCTCTGTTATTCAGCTGCATCAACAACAAAAGTCTTTCTCTCTCGGACGGCATCACATGAGTAGGTCAGTCTTGTGTAGAGACCCCTACTTATTGGGCGGGAAATTGCACTGCGTATCCGGCAGCATGACGGAGAACTATGATAGCTGGAAGGGTCTCTGTTGTTACGCAGTTGGATAACGCATTACGTAGTCGGAGAAGTATACTGTAGCCTTTAGTTTACTTCCTGTTCACACCTGGTTTGTATTGCAAATTGGCCTCGTCTGCTCGTCATTTGGTTTTTCTCTCCTGTGTACTTACCCCTAAGTTTCTTTTGTTCTCTGCCAGATCGTTGTCACTGTTACCGCAGTATTGTCCAGCTTTAGCCCATGACAGATGGCTTCACATTTGACGCTAGAGAAGAGTTCATGTTTGACTCGGTTAGTGCAAGATACCCAAAGAGTCAGCTTGCTACCAGCCATCTCCACCTTGTTAAACTTTGTTTAAAGGATATTCTTGCAGAAGTCTTGTTTCTTCACATGCTACTTTACAAACACAAAAAAAACCCAGCTTGACCAGCTAAAGCACATGCTAAAATGTTCCCAAAACACACCTTATCCCAGCTACTATAACTGACTGACCAGCTAGCTAGCTGGTATAAGGTGTGCTTTGGCTGTTTTGTAGACCGACTAGCCAGCTGGTTTTCCAGCTGGGCTGTCAAACTTTAACATTTAACAGGCTGAGTGTGCACGATACAGAAAATTTAGAATTTCAAAGTGGCTTTTTTTTCATATTACTGCAATAATACTGTATATTTAGACGTCCAAACTTAATATAGACTTAATTTATATCACAGGGATGACCCATTTTGTTAAAGTATCTTTGCATCACAACTTAATGCATGGCTTCACTTTGCAACATAGTCCACACTGCCACCAGAGGAGGACTAGTCCCCTTATTATGCTTACACATACTTCTATGTGAGTTCCACAGGGGCACTAATGGGGCCTGACATGAAAGTAGGGTTTCTGGCTAGACTTTGATTAAAATGTAAATTCTTTTAACAAGACATGTGATGTACATGAATGAAGGGCTGGAACTATGTTGGCTTCAGGAGTCGTTATTGAGGTTTCAGTATATGTTGACAATCTGTTTTTTTCCCTTGGAGCCTAAACACTGTGTTACTCCTGCAAATTGCCAAACTAAACATAGCCTCCTATTTGTAGGAGGGAGAAAGCTGCAAAGACTAAACAACAATAACATATTTAGCAAAGCTATAAAACAGCAAATACTATCTACTGTATTTATTATTTGAAGACTTAATGGAGTAAGGATACAAAATTATTCTGTCGCTGTGTGTTATAATATGAGCTTCTGTGTTTGATGTTGCCGCGGCTGAGCCATTTCTGAGTGCATGTTGTCACATTCATGTTCCTCTATTTAAACAGTATTGGCTTATCCTGATTTTGGAAAGTGACTGCAGGATATTTCTCCAACACCCAATAGGTTTTCTTCCTCTGAAAAAATTACACATAAAGCCTCCTACATGTGGAAATATAAGATCAGAGCGACCACTAAGATGGAGAGTGCCAAAAGCTGGTAAAACGCTCCAAGTTGATAATGGTTTTCAGTTATTGGTCTGTTTCGCTGAGAAGTCTCTTTAGTGCCACATCCAGTAGTTCTGCATTCTGTATGTCACCTGTATGTCACTTTCTTTAACTTCCTGATATTCTATATGTTTTAAATTGGGTGTCACTTTTTCAAGCATACACAGGTTCTATGTAGTTTGCAGGACAACTAAATAAACTTACATGAGCCCCTTCTTTTCATGAAAAGGCTTCAGAGCAGTTGTTTCTCTCGTTCTGGGTTGTGCATGCACCTCAAACAACCCTGTTCACCACTGGATATGCTTTTAAAATTTCCATTTAGCTTTTGAACATGACTAAAAGGAACCTCTTGAAATCAAGTGTTGTTTAAAATTTTGAATTTGTTCCTTATTTTTCCAAAGCAGTTTCTTTTTTTAGCTTTCAGTTGGCAGTCTCGTCGTATGACTCCTTTTCTTAGCTACAAACAACCTTGTCAACATCCCTTTACCCCCCAGGAAGCTGGCATACTCATGTCATATCCCCCCATGAAAAATGGCAATCCTCGAAGTAAATGAACATTTCGATTCACAGTTTCCATTCTTATTTCATTTGGCAAATGTGCTTAGCTGTTGCCATGCAACAATGCCTTCCTGAGCTAAACCGCCAATCCCATCTCCAGCTGCCTCTCCCCTGTCGTCGCTTCATCTAAAGTCACAATGTCACACTTTCTTGTGAGTGGCGCCTAATTTAGCACTCTCATTTTTGGCCACAGTTGCTATTCGATCCACATAGGTGTGGGGGTAATGAGATTGAATCTTGATGTGCGCGTCGTATCCCACTGACTTGTCTCTCGTCGGGGACAGAGGACAGTGTGGAGCCTTCCCTGATATTACTTCTCCCTGCATGAGAGGATGCCGGTTGCTCTGCTGCTCTGCCATCCCACCAGGCGCTGATCCAATAAAACACAACACAGAGCTGTGATCGATACCAAATGTCCAGCTGTCACGCAACCCTCCACTCTTATCCATACACACCTATTAGTTTGGGAATAATTGATAGGGCTAGTGTTCATTATTCCTTTTATTTGGTGCCTCACTGTCCACAGCTGCTAGGAACTGAACAGGGATTTCAGCGTGAGCAGAGGAGCATGTGTTCTGGATATCTTTGAGATTAAGGTGATCCAGGTTCATAACTGCTCGTGCAATGCTGCAGAAATAGAAAGACACACAGTACAATAGCGTGACAAGATGTGACAGGAAGTCTGTGTGATAGGTTTTGTGCGCATTTCTTTTGTCTGCCTCTCTTTAAATTCATTATATCCTTGAGGCACACAGAGGATAATCTGCTTGTTTTGTCTTTTACTGCCTGTCTGGAAAAAACAACCTTAATTTTTAACTGCTGTTTATGCTTGTCTTTCTTTCCCCTCCTTACATTGTTCTCCATCCAAATCTCCCACAACATTCGTTTCCATTTCTAATCATTTCCTCCTTCGTTGCTCTACTTGGCCTGCCATCTTTCCATTTGTCCCCTTTCTCCTCCATTCTTCTCTCACCTAGCTTCACACGGACATGGACAGGAATGATGGCCGAACTAAGTATGTCCTCCGTGGCGAGGGTGCAGGCTCGGTCTTTGTGATAGATGAGAAAACGGGTAACATCCACGTCACCAAGCCACTGGACCGTGAAGAGAAGGATGAGTACCGTCTCATCGCCACGGCTACCGACAGGCAGACTGACCGTGCCCTGGAGCCCTCATCGCAGTTCATAATTCGGGTGCAGGACATCAACGACAACCCTCCTGTTTTTGAGGAAGGCCCCTACAGTGCCAACGTGCCTGAGATGGCAAATATAGGTACGGGAAGTGGGACGGGGAGTAAACAAAGAAATCAACTGAATACTGAAACGTTTAATATATAGAATGATTAGTATAAATAAATGTATCCAAATCTTTTCACCAGCTGTGGCTGCACACAGATAAAGGACTTGATGTTGGGCATCCCTGACATTTGGACCTGTAGCAACAATCAGTCAGAACTGATTAGCTGGAGACGGCGCTGCCATTTAATAAGTTTGAACTTTATCAACTTTTCCACTACAATCAACATTAATAAATTGAATCAGTGGACCCACAATTAAATTTAGCAATGCATGACATCAGCCTTTCCTTGCCTAAGAGTTCAGCAAACACACCATTTCAGTATTTATCAAGCTAGCTGCTACAGTATCAGTTAGGGACAGTCATGCCGAAGTAGTTTTTACTTGAAGTCTCCCCTCCCCTGTAAATTGGCACAGTGCGTAATACACAGGCTACCAAACAAACTAACTAACCTTGGCTTGTGAGCATTGATTTATCTGGCAGTTACATCAGCATGGGCAGCTAGCAGGTTCAGTATTGTTTAGCATTATAGCACTTCATATTGTATCTACAAGCGCTGTTTTTTGTCTGTAAAGAGCTGAAATTTTGCAAAAGGCATTCTTTTGTCACTGTTTTTTTTCAGCCATGAATATTTACAATGTCACTGTTTTTAAGCCAAAGACCTGAACAAACATGCTAACTCTTCTGAAATTTGGCAAGCTAGTTAATATCAGAACCACAGCTATGCTAAAGACATTTTACTTTGGCCTTACCTGTAAATGGAGACAGTCCACATTATAGAGGCTAACAAACATATTAGTTGGTTGGTTAATTAGTTTGTGAGCATGAGTCACAGTGTTCTTTTGTCTATAAGCCATGGTTCCCCAGTTTGGACCTGCGAGGGGCCACAGTCCTGCAGGTTTTAAATGTGTCCCTCCTCCACACCTGACTGAAATGAATGAGCCATTGTCCTGAACATTTTTGGCTGTTGTATCCATTTAATTTGAGTCAGGTGTCTTTGAGCAGGGACACATTAAAAACCTATAGGATAATGGTCCTCCTAGGACCGAATTTGGGGACCCTAAAAGTAATTCTTTTGTCCTTTGAATCCAGGGATCCTCAATCCTGGTTATTTTGAGGGCTAGTTTCCTGCAGAGGATTTCCTGCTGCAACACACCTGATTCACACGCAGACTTGTGCAGAACTTTGTAGGCCAATTAGCCACTGATTTGAACCAGGTGTGCTGCAGCAGGGAAGCTACTAAAACCTGCAGGAAACTGGCCCCCGAGGACCACGATTGAGGATCTCCTGCCTTCTTTTTTTTTTAGTTGTGAATAGTTTTTCACTTTGTATGGAACATTTACCGTTGTGAAAGCTATATGGGCTATTTTAATTTTTTTTTTTTCTTTTAGTCAACAGTGGTTAACTTGCCTTTGCCCAAGCTTTTTGCCCCAGACTTAGTTCACACAAACATGAGTATATTCAGTGCTGCTCAGAATATAATAATCTGAATTTAATGTTGGAACTGCCTCTCTAATTTCACTCACAGCATGGTCCAGTTCCAGTCCTAGAGGGCTGCCGTCCTGCAGGTTTTAGATGATTCCTGCTTCAGCACACCTGACTCAGATTAATCAGTCATTAACAGGCATAGGCTGAACTGAAAACAAGCAGGTGTGGAGATCCATTTATTTTGATTCAGGTGTGTTGGAACAGGGGATGACCTAAAACCTGCAGGACAGCAACCACTGAGGATATCCCTGACTTACAGCTGTACACCATTTGTTCCCACTGTTATATTGCAAAGGTTTCTCGGGTAAATGTTTGGACTGAGGGCCTTAGTTGTGTGAGGGAATCTTTATAAAATCTTTCATCTTTCATGTCCTTTCTCCACTGTGATTAAATAATGAGCACAAAATGAAATGATAAACAATCTCAGTGACAGGGATGAGAGCCTACCTTGACATAGTGGGCTATTCAAGTTACATTCTGTACAACAAAAATAAGGCTGTAGCATTTTATTAGTTTACTGTTTAATCAAAATAAAGTACCAGCCAGTGACTGCTGTCAAGGCCTAAAATGATGGATGTTCCACTTGAGCACAGCAAGACAGTATGTTTTATTATATCTGTCTGAGAGGGGCTGGGTTGTCTGACAGCATTTCATTCAACAGCTTTGCAGTGGTAGACTGCACCGAAACATCCCACAGCAGCAGGGGGAAAAAAAGCATAAAACAGTAATTATTGGCAGCAAATTAAACCAATGATGAAACCAAATTGGATATAAAAATGTTCTGTGATATTAACTGTAATATTAACACCTATTGTAAAAGTATCTTAAGTGGAGACATTTGCCAGTTTCTAAAACACACTGGGTATATTAATGCAGCCATAAATGCTTCCAGTTTTCAGTCCTGCCATGACATTGTTGCCTGGTAGGATTCCTTTTACACATCATCATTTTTGTAAACAGACTTTTTTTTTTTAGTTTTGTCACAATAACATCGAAAGTGAATTTTAAATGGTGGAAAAATCTGTTGAGACTGATGTGTGGTGCAATAGGTTCAATTTATGTCCAGTTATTGTAGACAGAAAAAAAAAGGTAACTGAGGAATTTTTTTTTTTGTTTATCCTCAACTAAAGAGTATTTGGCAACAGTTTTCATGGCTGCTTGTGGATTGTAAGTCAAATCTGATTATAATGCATTCACATCACAGTCCTGATGATACAGGTTAAATGATGTTTTGGACTTAGAGGTTAACAGATTTAGTGATTTAGAAAACTGGTGATGTGCCTCCAGATGTTGCAGGGTAGCATTAAGTAGAGGGATGAAACCACGCAAGGATAGGATTAGAAATAAGCATTCCATTTTCACATTTCACATGGAAATCGTTGGAAATATGTAAAGATTAGAAACAGTATAGCAAAAGTACGTTCTCATCAGCAGTGCCATGGCTTGTAGTCAATATAAAATTAGATTTTATGTGTGAAATGGACCAGCGATCTCAACTGTTGCATTTTGTGCATCTGATGAATGGACAACTCAGTTACGCTTACCCAGATAATATTCTTTAAAAAGCCTATAAATAAACAGAATGCCTATTTCCATGCTGTGTTTGTAAAGTTAAAGAGACTCTGAAAACAACTCTGCAAACATTTCCTAATTCTGAAATTATGATAGTCTGATACAGGCTGGCTTTGTCCGAGCTTTGCTTAACTGCTGTGTATTTCTGCATGTATGAATTGAATTGTCTTGAAAATTGCTATACAAAGAAACTCACCTTGCCTATTCACACCATCAACCTTCATCCTGCGGTGCTGCTGTGGCAAAATCTTTTCAGTATTTTTATGAAGATGTTTAAAGTTGCTCATTGAGAGGTGGACATACACATGAGACCAGTCGCAAATAAGTCAATTATTCATTATCATTGCAGGTAAATTTGCTCAGGAACTTTGGTGAAAGTGTTGTTGCTGATGTGATTTGAACATGAAAAGAAGGAATGTAGACTTACTGTCACTTCATTAGGTCCACCTGTTCAATCGCTTGTTAATACAAACATCTAATCAGCCAATCACATGGCAGCAACTTAATGTGTTTAGTCATGCAGACATAATCAACACCAGTGGTTTTCAAACTAGGGCTTGGGATCTCATGTGGGTTGCATTATAATTTCAGGGAGTTTCTGAATCATTGTGAGAAAATAGTGGCTGCATTTATCAAATAAATTTAGGATTTTTGGGGATACAAATATTAACACATTACAAAGAGATTAATCTGTGAAATTAACACATTAATTTCTTAATTGTGGGATAAATAACTAAGTTCCAATCACTAATACCATGTAAAAAATCTGAAGTTGGCATTATCTCAGCGAGAGAAGAAGCTTTTTTGGCCTGAAAGTGCCTTGTCACAGCACTGACCTGATTCCACCAGAAAACATTTAAGCTCACTCTTTATGAAGTTTCTGAGTCTTACATGTAGAATTTTTATCATTAAATGTCCGGAAACAAAATTATTACAAGTGTTGTTAAGAATCCGAATTTGGCTCTATTTTGGTGAGAAAATCAGAATTTTGGTATGAGGGGTGCCTTTTCCACAGCTTTTAACAAAGTCCACAACTGTACCGCTGAGGTATTTTTGCATCTAGTATTTCCCGGCGGATTTTCATGCCTCGTCAACTCTGCCTCTCTTATTAACAGGGAGTGCAGAATTATTAGGCAAATTTGGATTTTGAGCACATCATCCTCTGTATGCATGCAGTCTTACTCCAAGCTGTATAGGCCCAAAGCCTACTACCAATTAAGCATATCAGGTGATGTGCATCTCTCTAATGAGAAGGGTGTGGTCTAATGACATCAACATCCTATATCAGGTGTATTAGGCAAACATAATTATTAGGCAACTTCCTTTCCTTTGGCAAAATGGGTCAGAAGAGGGACTTGACAGGCTCCCAAAAGTAAAAAATAGTGAGATATCTTGCAGAGGGATGCAGCACTCTTAAAATTGCCAAGATTCTGAAACGTGATCATTGAACAATCAAGCGTTTCATTCAAAATAGTCAACAGGGTCGCAAGAAATGTGTGAAAAACCAAGGCGCACAATAACTGCCCATGATCAGAGAAAAGTCAAGCATGCAGGTGCCAAGATGCCACTTGCCATATTTCAGAGCTGCAACATCACTGGATTGCCCAAAAGCACAAAGTGTGCAATACTCAGAGACATGGCCAAGGTAAGAAAGGCTAAAAAACCACCACTGAACAAGACACACAAGCTGAAACATCAAGACTGGGCCAAGAAATATCTCAAGACTGATTTTTCTAAGGTTTTATGATTGATGAAATGAGAGTAAGTCTTGATGGGCCGGATGAATGGGCTCGTGGTTGGATCGGTAAAGGGCAGAGAGCTCCAGTCCGACTCAGACGCCAGCAAGGTGGAGGTGCGGTACTGGTATGGGCTAGTATCATCAAAGATGAGCTTGTGGGGCCTTTTCCGGTTGAGGATCAAGCTCAACTCCCAGTCCTACTGCCAGTTTCTGGAAGACACCTTCTTCAAGCAGTGGTACAGGAAGAAGTCCGCATCCATCAAGACAAACATGATTTTCTTGCAGGACAATGCTCCATCACACGTGTCCAAGTACTCCACAGCGTGGCTGGCAAGAAAGGGTTTAAAAGAAGAAAAACTAATGACATGGCCTCCTTGTTCACCTGATCTGAACCCCATAGAGAAAGCACAAATTGGGGGAGTGGGTGGCCTAGTGGTAGAGTCGTGGGCTTTGGCGCGGAGGACCCGGGTTCGAGTCCCCGACACGACTCCTAGGTTAAACACTGTGGATCCCTGAGCAAGATCCTTAACCCTCCAAATGCTCCCCGGGCGCTTTAAGTAGCAGCCCTCTGCTCTCTGATACTCAGTACAGAGATGGGTGAAATGCAGAGCCCTAATTTCCCTTCGGGGTTCATACAAGTATAACAAAAAAAAAAAAAAAAAAAAAAAAAACCTGTGGTCCCTCATCAAATGTGAGATTTACAAGGAGGGAAAACAGTCCACCTCTCTGAACAGTGTCTGGGAGGCTGTGGTTGCTGCTGCACGCAGTGTTGAACAGATCAAAACACTGACAGGATCCATGGATGGCAGGCTTTTGAGTGTTCTTGCAAAGAAAGGTGGCTATATTGGTCACTGATTTGTTTTTGTTTTGTTTTTGAATGTCAGAAATGTATATTTGTGAATGTTGAGCTGTTATATTGGTTTTCCTGGTGAAACGAATTGAAATGGATATATATTTATTAAGTTGCCTTATAATTATGTTTGCCTAATAAACCTGATATAGGGTGTTGATGTCATTAGACCACACCCTTTCTCATTACAAAGATGCACATCCCCTGATATGCTTAATTGGTAGTAGGCTTTGGGCCTATACAGCTTGGAGTAGGACAACATGCATAAAGAGGATGATGTGGTCAAAATACTAATTTGCCTAATAATTCTGCACTCCCTGTAAATGCACCCAGGAACCAACAGCATGACAGAGTCCAGCCCAAATCAGCATGTAAGACATGTATTCATCTCGAGTCATAATGATCCTGGCACTTTTTCAGATCAAATGTACATAAAAATTTATAATAAAGTGTCTGCGTGTCACATCTCTACATCAGATAACACGTGTCCACACGCTGTCAGCAGTTCACTGTGAGAGCACATGAAGTTCTTCCGTGCTGTCAGATCAGATCGCTCTAAAAAGCACAAATAAACAGATAATAATAAATATTAAAACCATCCAAACCTCTTTTATCGGACTTGTCTTAAATAAGATGGGAAGGTGTTTTGAACGGAGTGATTTCAAACACAGTGAACATAAAGTAAAACGTAACCGACACAGGCTGCCCACGGCGACAGAGAAAACTGGGCTGAATGTCTGATGAATGTGTAGTGGTAGATAGTGTCGTGGTTAAAGCTGCTGTCTTGTAAATGGATGATGTTGGGTTTGATTCCCAGTGTGCAGCAGTCTTTATGCATGTAATCTTTGATGTTTTTTTTAATTATTGATTTTTTTTAA
Source organism: Atherinomorus stipes (assembly GCA_023101725.1). Taxonomy (NCBI): domain Eukaryota; kingdom Metazoa; phylum Chordata; class Actinopteri; order Atheriniformes; family Atherinidae; genus Atherinomorus; species Atherinomorus stipes. The sequence continues at coordinate 4,439 of JALJCO010010061.1, read as the reverse complement.
TTCACCCGATTTGACCTACAAACACTTTCCCCCCTCAGCAAATACAAATACTGACTGCTTATATACATGTATTAGGGGTGTTCAAAGCAGACGGTATTTGTATCTGTATTTGTATTTGTTAAGGGGAGGTGAAAGTATTTGTATTTGTAGTTGTATTTATATTCGAGTAATTATGTTTGCGTACCTTTACACACATACAGCACAGAAGCCTATATCACACAATTAACCACTTAGTTGTTAGGGGGGGAGCATGAACCCCAATGTGTCATGTTTTGGGGTCATGGCTCAAAAAGTTTGAAAACCACTTGTCAAGACAACTTGAAGTTTAAACTGAGCATTGGAGTGAGGAAGAAAGTGGATTTAAATTACTCTGAATGTGGCATGGTTGTTGTCTTAGTATTTTTAAAAATTGATGATCTGCTGGGATTTTCACACACAATATTTAGGGTTTACAGAGAATGGTCTGGAAAAAGAGAAAATATCTCGTGATGCAGCAGTTGTCTGCACCAAAATGCCTTGTAGATGTCAGAGTTCAGAGGGGAGTGGGCAGTCTTAGGTGACAGAAGGACAACTGTAACTGAAATATTCACTGGCTCCAACCAAGGACTCACCAAAACTGGACAATAAAAGATGGAAACATATTTCCTGGTCTGGTCTCCATTGCAACTGCAATATTCAGATAGCCTAAGGCAGAGACACACTGGGCCGATTTTGGGCTGCTTGATCTTCTATCGGGGGCGTGGTAATTGATTGATCTGAGTCATCAACCGACTGCTGCGCCAACATCGGTGTTCTTTGAGCAGATTGAACATGTGTAATCGGTGTCGGCCAGTTGTTCAGCCGGTAATGGGCTGACCAATCATTTTGGAGGAGGCTTGACCTTGCTGGCGAATTAGCGAACGAGAAGACCTGAAGTGAAGGTAAAGAAACCAGATGAGGAGTGGACATAACGCAAACTCAAACAGTCTAGCCAGCAGTCCTCGCTCTCTGCTAACAACAACAACAGAAGCTTTTATGTGTTTTTGTCTTGAGAAATGGTCCGTCATTTCCGGTTTTTGTTTTTTGGGGCCACAATATAGATCAGCGCCACCTGCTGTCGTAGCGACATTATATTTTGGGCATATGTAGAAGGTGCACCCAGGTCTGGAGTCGGTTGATGTGTTCTTGGGCACTTTTCTCACCGTGTCGACGAGACTTAAACTGATTGATCAGCCCAACCCCATTTTCTGGCGACGACCTTGACGGTCGGCAGTCTGTCCAGTGTGTCTCTGTCCTTAGAATTTAGTGCAAAGAACATGAAACCATGAATCCATCCTGACTTGTATCTACAGCTCAGGCTGGTCGTGATAGTGTAATGGAGTGAGGGATATTTCCTCGGCAACATTAATATGAACAGAGGAGTCTACTGGAGTGCTGTTGCTGGCTCCCAAATGGCAGCTTGTGGGAGGATCCAATGCCATTGAGGGGATTGCTTTAACAACTATGGACATGCATGGGGAGGAGGGGCGATCAGCTGGGAGGTGAATGGTCCATTCATAAATTAGCGGAACAATCCTAATGGCTGCATTTTTATTTCACAGACAGCAAAAATACAGCTTCCCTGTTTTGATGATGATTGATGATGACAACTGATTCTCCTTTTTTCTACATTCACTTTTGTTGCAGCAGCACCACAACAGCAAGGTTATCTTTAATTTACAAACCAGTCAGATGCAATTGTACTTTCTGAACCGTGTCAACCACAAATTTGCGAAAAAACCCCTCAAAGTCGAAGGAATAATGATATAAACAGAATATGAAAGCTGTAATTGCAACAGTGTGAAGCAGAGCTAAGAAACATTTCTGCCTGTGTTGTTGCAACAGAGCAGCAGCAGAGCTGAATGTCTAAAACATAAAGTGTGACTTGAGTTTGAAACACTACACAATGTTTTTAAAAAGTTTTACTTGCTTGCTTTCCGCTTTTTGCCTGAAGTGAGTGGGTCAGGTGGTGCTGTTCAATTTTATTACTCTTTTTGGCATGAAATTGCATCCCTGTTTCCACCTGCGCATACCAGACAGAGGAAATTTCATGGCTGTAGTTTAGTGGATGTGCACGCTCGCAGACGGATCTTTTCAGAAATCCAAAAACAGAATGCAAATGGGAATCCAATTTAAATAGAATGCAGGCGGAATCAGTAATAAGTTACATTAGCGGCTGATTTTTTAATGACACTGTCACCAAAGCTGCTTGCAGGATTTATGGAACTCTTTCCTTTTCTTGATTAAAAACAAGGAGCTGTAATACTGCAGGAAAAAAACCCTAAAAACAATGCAGTACATATGTTCTCTTTGTTCTCTCTGCAGCCACTAATTTAAAAGATGTTCAGCTTGGATTATACACTGCTCAACAGCGTGGGTTATAATAATGAAAATATGACTAATATTATTATGTGTTACTCCCACATTATGTAATAATCTAAATGGCTTTAAGAAGCATTTTTTTCTGCTTTAGGATTTGCACACATCATTTGTCTGCATACATGCGAATATATACCGCAAAGTCTTTACTGAATACAAGTTATCTAATCACTTGAGTAAACAAAATTATGGAAAAAGAATAGTACAAACAGAAACAGCCTTTATCCTACAACATTAAAGGCATTATCTACTTATTAGAGATGCTGTCTATTCATATTATAGTAGTGAACTCTGCCTTATTGCTTTGGGATTTAATTCTTCTAGCAGGCTGAATTTCCCTCTCAGCTAATTTGGACGGTGATATTCTCTTTAAAATGGGATGAGGAGCTGATGTGACTGCCCATTATCAAAACAATCAGAATCCAGCTATGAACAATAAACCCTGACTCCTAATGATTGCATCCTGCTTCAGTCTCTTCCCTACATTACACTGCAAACATCCACCTGTGTTTGCACCTGCTAACAGACCCCCCCCCCCCCCCCCTCCCCCTTTTTTTTTTTTTTTTACTAAATAGTGTCTTTTGTGAGGCATACTGTAGCAGAATTTATTCATTTATTCACCGTGGGCAATAAAATTGGGTTTTTAGGGCAAATAACTTCAAATCCATCAAAAGTTAAACCTGAAAACCTCAGTTATTGGATCTTCAAACTTTCCAGTAAATATTAGGACACATTTCAAATTTCTGCCTCTGTTTTTGTTTTTATGGTACAGTGTCTTATTCCTAAAACAGTGGGAGCTTGTAAAAACAAAAGTATGAAACATAAAATCCCGAATAAGCCAGGGGTGTCAAGGACATGTACTCAGGAATCAGAAAATGTTCAATGTTCAGTTTTTTTTCTGCTGAACTGAGAGGTTTAAATAAAAAATAACACGCTAACTTCTAGTTAACTTTAAGTTTTTTTTTTACCATAAATCCTATGTGCTTCTGAGTCATTTTGATGGCACTCTCATATTTACTATGAACATGCGCAGGATCCTGGAGGAAAGAAACTCCAGTTCACTAGGACAGGGTTACTCAATTCATTCGCAATCCAGCCGGTTTTCCATGTCTCCCTGCTCCAACACACCTGACTCAGATTAAATAGATCCATTAACCAATCAGGGATCAGGAGAGATGGAAAACCTGCTGGACTGCAGTCCTCATAGGACCGAATTGAGTAGGCCTGTACTAGGATATCATCAAAGGAAGGAAGGCAAAGAGAGAAAGGGACAGAGCAACAGACGAGAGTCAACATCAGGCTGACTTTTACTGTCTGGACGGAGATCAGAGAAGAGACAGAATTCGCTGTCATTAGGGGGTGCCAAAGTGTAAAATTCTGCCATAGTGTGGCTTTAATTACAGCATTGAACCAGTTACCTGTGACTCACTATTCATGATGATATTCATTTTCAAAAGGAACTTTAATACTCTTTACCATATTTCACTTCATCTAACCCATTTAGCTGCTAGTTATTCCTGTAAATAACATTTTGATATTCAAATCAATAGAATTTATGAAACATTGGGCATTTTTGTCAAAATGAAATCTCGCGTTGAAATAAAGGTGAGATGTTTATTTTGTTTCACCTCATTAAAAACAAATGTCTTTGACACTATAGTTGTTTAATTTATTTGTTGTTTGTGTAAAACAGGGATAGGCAACTCCAGTTTTCGGGGGCCGGCATCCTGCAGGTATTTTCCTTGTGGTAACACACCTGTGTAGATCTTCACATCAAGCTCTGCACAGTTACCCATTGATTGGAATCAGGTGTGTTGCAGCAAGGAAACTCCTAACGCCTGCAGGACGTCGGCCCTCGAGGACTGGAGTTGCCCATCCCTGGTGTAAAACAATAAAAAATTCCATTTTTTTGACCTGTAGATTTGCTGCCATTTCTTTCCATCCACTTCTTTCCATCCATCCATCCATCCATCCATCCATCCATCCATCCATCCATCCATTGTACCCATTTAGTCCAGTACAGATGGGGCTGGAGTCTATCC